>JARYGA010011891.1:0-12812 GCA_030545235.1 Helianthus tuberosus | reverse complement strand
AACACTCAACAAATGGCTACAGTTTAAGAAATGTGTTTAGTGACGACATCAGATTCCTAATTGGTGGAGAAAGGTCTGGTGGCAAGAAAAGCTGCTTCTAGGTGGTTGTCAAGTGCTTTCACTCGACGATTCCATTCTTGGGTGGTTGGTTTGGCCCTTGTTCCTGTAACTCGAATTCTAGCCCGGTATATCCCATTTTAATTTTACACCAATGTGAAACTTACGCCTTTTTTACTCTCTGATCGAGGTTCTCGGCATTTAAAATCTACGTAAACTAAATCACACGTGTATATGTTGATATTTAAGAGATATACAGTCAAGAAAATCAAGGGCAATGGTGATATATATGCGGATTCGACACAAAAAAAAAAACACTCAACAATTGGCTACAATTTATGGAATGTGTTTAGTGACGGCATCAGATTCCTAATTGATGGAGAAAGGTCTGGTGGCAAGAATAGCTGCTTCTAGGAGGTTGTCAAGTGTTTTCGCTCGACGATTCCATTCTTGGGTGGTTGGTTTGGCCCTTGTTCCTGTAACTCGAATCCTAGCCTGATATATCCCATTTTAATCTTACACCATTATGAACCTTGCGCCTTTTTTTACTCTCTGATCGAGGTTCACATCATTGAAAAATCTTCGTAAACTAAATAATACGTGTATATGTTGATATTTAAGAGATATACAGTCAAGAAAATCAAGGGCAATGGTGATATATATGCGGATTCGACACAAAAAAAAAACACTCAACAATTGGCTACAATTTATGGAATGTGTTTAGTGACGGCATCAGATTCCTAATTGATGGAGAAAGGTCTGGTGGCAAGAATAGCTGCTTCTAGGAGGTTGTCAAGTGTTTTCGCTCGACGATTCCATTCTTGGGTGGTTGGTTTGGCCCTTGTTCCTGTAACTCGAATCCTAGCCTGATATATCCCATTTTAATCTTACACCATTATGAACCTTGCGCCTTTTTTTACTCTCTGATCGAGGTTCACATCATTGAAAAATCTTCGTAAACTAAATAATACGTGTATATGTTGATATTTAAGAGATATACAGTCAAGAAAATCAAGGGCAATGGTGATATATATGCGGATTAGACACAAAAAAAAACTAAACAAATGGCTACAATTTAAGGAATGTGTTTAGTGACGGCATCAGATTCCTAATTGATGGAGAAAGGTCTGGTGGCAAGAAAAGCTGCTTCTAGGAGGTTGTCAAGTGTTTTCGCTCGAAGATTCCATTCTTGGGTGGTTGGTTTTGCCCTTGTTCCTGTAACCGGAATCCTAGCCCGGTATATCCCATTTTAATTTTACACCATTGTGAACCTTATGCCTTTTTTACTCTCTGATCGAGGTTCTCGGCATTGAAAAATCTTCGTAAACTAAATCACACGTGTATATGTTGACATTTAAGAGATATACAGTCAAGAAAATCAACAGCAATGGTGATATATATGCGGATTAGACACCAAAAAAACACTCAACAAATGGCTACAATTTAAGGAATGTGTTTAGTGACGGCATCAGATTCCTAATTGATGGAAAAAGGTCTGGTGGCAAGAAAAGCTGCTTCTAGGAGGTTGTCAAGTGTTTTCGCTCGATGATTCCATTCTTGGGTGGTTGGTTTGGCCCTTGTTCTTGTAACTCGAATTCTAGCACAGTAGATCCCATTTTAATTTTACACCATTGTGAACCTTACGCCTTTTTTATTCTCTGATCGAGGTTCTCGACATTGAAAAATCTTCGTAAACTAAATCACACGTGTATATGTTGACATGTAAGAGATATACAGTCAAGAAAATCAAGGGCAATGGTGATATATATGCGGATTAGACACAAAAAAATACACTTAACAAATGGCTACAATTTAAAGAATGTGTTTAGTGACGGCATCAGATTCCTAATTGATGGACAAAGGTCTGGTGGCAAGAAAAGCTGCTTCTAGGAGGTTGTCAAGTGTTTTCGCTCGATGATTCCATTCTTGGGTGGTTGGTTTGGCCCTTGTTCCTGTAACTCGAATTCTAGCCCGGTAGATCCCATTTTAATTTTACACCATTGCTAACCTTACGCCTTTTTTCTCTCTCTGATCGAGGTTCTCGGCATTTAAAAATCTTCGTAAACTAAATCACACGTGTATATTTTGATATTTAAGAGATATACAATCAAGAAAATCAAGGGCAATGGTGATATATATGCGGATTAGACACCAAAAAATAACACTCAACAAATGGCTACAATTTAAGGAATGTGTTTAGTGACGACATCAGATTCCTAATGGATGGAGAAAGTTCTTGTTGCAAGAAAAGCTGCTTCTAGGAGGTTGTCAAGTGTTTTCGCTCAACAATTCCATTCTTGGGTGGTTGGTTTGGCCCTTCTTCCTGTAACTCGAATCCTAGCCCGGTATATCCCATTTTAATTTTACACCATTGTGAACCTTACGCATTTTTTACTCTGTGATCGACGTTCTCGGCATTGAAAAATCTTCGTAAACTAAATCACACGTGTATATGTTGATATTTAAGAGATATACAGTCAAGAAAATCAAGGGCAATGGTGATATATATGCGGATTAGACACAAAAAAAAAAAAAACACTCAACAAATGGCAACAATTTAAGGATTGTGTTTAGTGACGGCATCAGATTCCTAATTGATGGAGAAAGGTTTGGTGGCAAGAAAAACTGCTTCTAGGAGGTTGTTAAGTGTTTTCGCTCGATGATTCCATTCTTGTGTGGTTGGTTTGGCCCTTGTTCCTGTAACTCGAATTCTAGCACAGTAGATCCCATTTTAATTTTACACCATTGTGAACCTTACGCCTTTTTTAATCTCTGATCGAAGTTCTCGGAATTGAAAAATATTCGTAAACTAAATCACACGTGTATATGTTGACATGTAAGAGATATACAGTCAAGAAAATCAAGGGCAATGGTGATATATATGCGGATTAGACACAAAAAAAAACTTAACAAATGGCTACAATTTAAAGAATGTGTTTAGTGACGGCATCAGATTCCTAATTGATGGAGAAAGGTCTGGTGGCAAGAAAAGCTGCTTCTAGGAGGTTGTCAAGTGTTTTCGCTCGATGATTCCATTCTTGGGTGGTTGGTTTGGCCCTTGTTCCTGTAACTCGAATTCTAGCCCGGTAGATCCCATTTTAATTTTACACCATTGCTAACCTTACGCCTTTTTTACTCTCTGATCGAGGTTTTCGGCATTGAAAAATATTCGTAAACTAAATCACACGTGTATATTTTGACATTTAAAAGATATACAGTCAAGAAAATGAAGGACAATAGTGATATATATGCGGATTAGACACAAAAAAAAAACACTCAACAAATGGCTACAGTTTAAGGAAAGTGTTTAGTAACGACATCAGATTCCTAATTGATGGAGAAAGGTCTAGGGGCAAGAAAAGCTGTTTCTAGGAGGTTGTCAAGTGTTTTCACTCGACGATTCCATTCTTGGGTTGTTGGTTTGGCCCTTGTTCCTGTAACACGAATTCTAGCCCGGTATATCCCATTTTAATTTTATACCATTGTGAACCTTACGCCTTTTTTACTCTCTGATCGAGGTTCTCGGCAATGAAAAATCTACGTAAACTAAATCACACGTGTATATGTTGATATTTAAGAGATATACAGTCAAGAAAATCAAGGGCAATGGTGATATATATGCGGATTAGACACAAAAAAAAAAACACTCAACAAATGGCTACAATTTAAGGAATGTGTTTAGTGACGGCATCAGATTCCTAATTGATGGAGAAAGGTTTGGTGGTAAGAAAAGCTGCTTCTAGGAGGTTGTCAAGTGTTTTCGCTCGACGATTCCATTCTTGGGTGGTTGGTTTGGCCCTTGTTCCTGTAACTCGAATCCTAACCCGGTATATCCCATTTTAATCTTACAGCAGTGTGAACCTTATGCCTTTTTTACTCTCTAATCTAGGTTCTCGGCATTGAAAAATATTCGTAAACTAAATCACACGTGTATATTTTGACATTTAAAAGATATACAGTCAAGAAAATCAAGGACAATAGTGATATATATGCGGATTAGACACCAAAAAAAAAACACTAAACAAATGGCTACAATTTAAGGAATGTGTTTAGTGACGACATATGATTCCTAATTGATGGAGAATGGTCTGGTGGCAAGAAAAGCTGGTTCTAGGAGGTTGTCAAGTGTTTTCGCTCGACAATTCCATTCTTGGGTGGTTGGTTTGGCCCTTGTTCCTGTAACTCGAATCCTAGCCCGGTATATCCCATTTTAATTTTATACCATTGTGAACCTTACGCCATTTTTACTCTCTGATCGAGGTTCTTGGCATTGAAAAATCTACGTAAACTAAATCACACGTGTATATGTTGATATTTAAGAGATATGCAGTCAAGAAAATCAAGGGCAATGGTGATATATATGCGGATTAGACACAAAAAAAAAACACTCAACAACTGACTACAATTTAAGGAATGTGTTTAGTGACGGCATCAGATTTCTAATTGATGGAGAAAGGTCTGGTGGCAAGAAAAGCTACTTCTAGGAGGTTGTCAAGTGTTTTCGCTTGACGATTCCATTCTTGGGTGGTTGGTTTGGCCCTTGTTCCTGTAACTCGAATCCTAGCCCGGTATATCCCATTTTAATCTTACAGCATTGTGAACCTTACGCCTTTTTTACTCTCTGATCGAGGTTCTGGGCATTGAAAAATATTCGTAAACTAAATCACACATGTATATTTTGACATTTAAAAGATATACAGTCAAGAAAATCAAGGGCAATAGTTATATATATGCGGATTAGACACCAAAAAAAACACTCAACAAATGGCTACACTTTAAGGAATGTGTTTAGTGACGGCATCAGATTTCTAATTGATGGAGAAAGGTCTGGTGGCAAG
The DNA here is from genome assembly GCA_030545235.1 of Helianthus tuberosus. Classification (NCBI taxonomy): domain Eukaryota; kingdom Viridiplantae; phylum Streptophyta; class Magnoliopsida; order Asterales; family Asteraceae; genus Helianthus; species Helianthus tuberosus. Next base: position 7,917 of record JARYGA010011891.1, on the reverse strand, counting down.
AAAAGCTACTTCTAGGAGGTTGTCAAGTGTTTTCGCTCGACGATTCCATTCTAGGGTGGTTGGTTTTGCCCTTTTTCCTGTAACTCGAATCCTAGCCCGGTATATCCCATTTTAATTTTATACCATTGTGAACCTTACGCCTTTTTTAGTCTCTGATCGAGGTTCTCGGCATTGAAAAATCTTCGTAAACTAAATCACACGTGTATATGTTGATATTTAAGAGATATACAGTCAAGAAAATCAAGGGCAATGGTGATATATATGCGGATTAGACACAAAAAAAAAACACTCAACAAATGGCTAAAATTTAAGGAATGTGTTTAGTGACGGAATACGATTCCTAATTGATGGAGAAAGGTCTGGTGGCAAGAAAAGCTACTTATAGGAGGTTGTCAAGTGTTTTCGCTCGACGATTCCATTCTTGGGTGGTTGGTTTGGCCCTTGTTCCTATAACTCGAATCCTAGCCCGGTATATCCCATTTTAATCTTACACCATTGTGAACCTTACGCCTTTTTTACTCTCTGATCGAGGTTCTCGGCATTGAAAAATCTTCGTAAACTAAATCACACGTGTATATGTTGATATTTAAGAGATATACAGTCAAGAAAATCAAGGGCAATGGTGATATATATGCGGATTAGACACAAAAAAAACACTCAACAAATGGCTACAATTTAAGGAATGTGTTTAGTGATGGCATCAGATTCCTAATTGATGGAGAAAGGTCTGGTGGCAAGAAAAGCTGCTTCTAGGAGGTTGTCAAGTGTTTTCGCTCGACGATTCCATTCTTGGGTGGTTGGTTTGGCCCTTGTTCCTGTAACTCGAATCCTAGCCCGGTATATCCCATTTTAATCTTACACCATTGTGAACCTTAAGCCTTTTTTACTCTCTGATCGAGGTTCTCGGCATTGAAAAAATTTTGTAAACTAAATCACACGTGTATATTTTGACATTTAAAAGATAAACAGTCAAGAAAATCAAGGGCAATAGTGATATATATGCGGATTAGACACAAAAAAAACACTCAACAAATGGCTACAATTTAAGGAATGTGTTTAGTGACGGCATATGATTCCTAATTGAAGGAGAAAGGTCTGGTGGCAAGAAAAGCTGCTTCTAGGAGGTTGTCAAGTGTTTTCGCTCGACGATTCCATTCTTGGGTGGTTGGTTTGGCCCTTGTTCCTGTAACTCGAATCCTAGCCCGGTATATCCCATTTTAATCTTACAGCATTGTGAACCTTACGCCTTTTTTACTATCTGATCGAGGTTCTCGGCATTGAAAAATATTCGTAAACTAAATCACACGTGTATATTTTGACATTTAAAAGATAAACAGTCAAGAAAATCAAGGGCAATAGTGATATATATGCGGATTAGACACAAAAAAAAACACTCAACAAATGGCTACAATTTAAGGAATGTGTTTAGTGACGGCATATGATTCCTAATTGATGGAGAAAGGTCTGGTGGCAAGAAAAGCTGCTTCTAGGAGGTTGTCAAGTGTTTTCGCTCGACGATTCCATTCTTGGGTGGTTGGTTTGGCCCTTGTTCCTGTAACTCGAATCCTAGCCCGGTATATCCCATTTTAATCTTACAGCATTGTGAACCTTACGCCTTTTTTACTATCTGATCGAGGTTCTCGGCATTGAAAAATATTCGTAAACTAAATCACACGTGTATATTTTGACATTTAAAAGATAAACAGTCAAGAAAATCAAGGGCAATAGTGATATATATGCGGATTAGACACAAAAAAAACACTCAACAAATGGCTACAATTTAAGGAATGTGTTTAGTGACGGCATATGATTCCTAATTGTTGGAGAAAGGTCTGGTGGCAAGAAAAGCTGCTTCTAGGAGGTTGTCAAGTGTTTTCGCTCGACGATTCCATTCTTGGGTGGTTGGTTTGGCCCTTGTTCCTGTAACTCGAATCCCAGCCCGGTATATCCCATTTTAATCTTACACCATTGTGAACCTTACGCCTTTTTTACTCTCTGATCGAGGTTCTCGGCATTGAAAAAATTTTGTAAACTAAATCACACGTGTATAGGTTGACATTTAAGAGATATACAGGCAAGAAAATCAAGGGCAATGGTGATATATATGCGGATTAGACACCAAAAAAAACACTCAACAAATGGCTACAATTTAAGGAATGTGTTTAGTGATGGCATCAGATTCCTAATTGATGGAGAAAGGTTTGGTGGTAAGAAAAGCTGCTTCTAGGAGGTTGTCAAGTGTTTTCGCTCGACGATTCCATTCTTGGGTGGTTGGTTTGCCCTTGTTTCTGTAACTCGAATCCTAGCCCGGTATATCCCATTTTAATCTTACAGCATTGTGAACCTTACGCCTTTTTTACTCTCTGATCGAGGTTCTCGGCATTGAAAAATATTCGTAAACTAAATCACACGTGTATATTTTGACACTTAAAAGATATACAGTCAAGAAAATCAAGACAATAGTGATATATATGCGGATTAGACACAAAAAAAAACACTCAACAAATGGCTACAATTTAAGGAATGTGTTTAGTGACGGCATATGATTCCTAATTGATGGAGAAAGGTCTGGTGGCAAGAAAAGCTGCTTCTAGGAGGTTGTCAAGTGTTTTCGCTCGACAATTACATTCTTGGGTGGTTGGTTTGGCCCTTGTTCATGTAACTCGAATCCTAGCCCGGTATATCCCATTTTAATCTTACACCATTGTGAACCTTACGCATTTTTTACTCTCTGATCGAGGTTCTCGGCATTGAAAAATTTTTTGTAAACTAAATCACATGTGTATATGTTGACATTTAAGAGATATACAGTCAAGAAAATCAAGGGCAATGGTGATATATATGCGGATTAGACACAAAAAAAAAACACTCAACAAATGGCTACAATTTAAGGAATGTGTTTAGTGATGGCATCAGATTCCTAATTGATGGAGAAAGGTTTGGTGGTAAGAAAAGCTGCTTTTAGGAGGTTGTCAAGTGTTTTCGCTCGACGATTCCATTCTTGGGTGGTTGGTTTGGCCCTTGTTCCTGTAACTCGAATCCTAGCCCGGTATATCCCATTTTAATCTTACAGCATTGTGAACCTTACGCCTTTTTTACTCTCTGATCGAGGTTCTCGGCATTGAAAAATATTCGTAAACTAAATCACACGTGTATATTTTGACATTTAAAAGATATACAGTCAAGAAAATCAAGACAATAGTGATATATATGCGGATTAGACACAAAAAAAACACTCAACAATTGGCTACAATTTAAGGAATGTGTTTAGTGACGGCATATGATTCCTAATTGATAGAGAAAGGTCTGGTGGCAAGAAAAGCTACTTCTAGGAGGTTGTCAAGTGTTTTCGCTCGACGATTCCATTCTTGGGCTGTTGGTTTGGCCCTTGTTTCTGTAACTCGAATCCTAGCCCGGTATATCCCATTTTAATCTTACACCATTGTGAACCTTACGCCTTTTTTACTCTCTGATCGAGGTTCTCGGCATTGAAAATCTTCGTAAACTAAATCACACGTGTATATGTTGATATTTAAGAGATATACAGTCAAGAAAATCAAGGGCAATGGTGATATATATGCGGATTAGACACAAAAAAAACACTCAACAAATGGCTACAATTTAAGGAATGTGTTTAGTGATGGCATCAGATTCCTAATTGATGGAGAAAGGTCTGGTGGCAAGAAAAGTTGCTTCTAGGAGGTTGACAAGTGTTTTCGCTCGACGATTCCATTCTTGGGTGGTTGGTTTGGCCCTTTTTCCTGTAACTCGAATCCTAGCCCGGTATATCCCATTTTAATTTTACAGCGTTGTGAACCTTACGCCTTTTTTACTCTCTGATCGAGGTCCTCGGCATTGAAAAATATTCGTAAACTAAATCACACGTGTATATTTTGACATTTAAAAGATATACAGTCAAGAAAATCAAGACAATAGTGATATATATGCGGATTAGACACCAAAAAAAAAATACTCAACAAATGGCTACAATTTATGGAATGTGTTTAGTGACGGCATATGATTCCTAATTGATGGAGAAAGGTCTGGTGGCAAGAAAAGCTACTTCTAGGAGGTTGTCAAGTGTTTTCGCTGGACGATTCCATTCTTGGGTGGTTGGTTTGGCCCTTGTTCCTGTAACTCGAATCCTAGCCCGGTATATCCCATTTTAATCTTTCACCATTGTGAACCTTACGCCTTTTTTACTCTCTAATCGAGGTTCTCGGCATTGAAGAATCTTCGTAAACTAAATCACACGTGTATATGTTGATATTTAAGAGATATACAGTCAAGAAAATCAAGGGCAATGGTGATATATATGCGGATTAGATACAAAAAAAACACTCAACAAATGGCTACAATTTAAGGAATGTGTTTAGTGATGGCATCAGATTCCTAATTGATGGAGAAAGGTCTGGTGGCAAGAAAAGCTGCTTCTAAGAGGTTAACAAGTGTTTTCGCTCGACGATTCCATTCTTGGGTGGTTGGTTTGGCCCTTTTTCCTGTAACTCGAATCCTAGCCCGGTATATTACCATTTTAATTTTACACCATTGTGAACCTTACGCCTTTTTTACTCTCTGATCGAGGTTCTCGGCATTGAAAAATCTTCGTAAACTAAATCACACGTGTATATGTTGACATTTAAGAGATATACAGTCAAGAAAATCAATGGCAATGGTGATATATATGCGGATTAGACACAAAAAAGAACACTCAACAAATTGCTACTAAGGAATGTGTTTAGTGACGGCATATGATTCCTAATTGATGGAGAAAGGTCTGGTGGCAAGAAAAGCTACTTCTAGGAGGTTATCAAGTGTTTTCGCTCGAGAAATTCCATTCTTGGGTGGTTGGTTTGGCCCTTGTTCATGTAACTCGAATCCTAGCCCGGTATATCCCATTTTAATATTACACCATTGTGAACCTTACGCATTTTTTACTCTCTGATCGAGGTTCTCGGCATTGAAAAATTTTTGTAAACTAAATCACACGTGTATATGTTGACATTTAAGAGATATACAGTCAAGAAAATCAAGGGCAATGGTGATATATATGCGGATTAGACACCAAAAAAAAAACACTCAACAAATGGCTACAATTTAAGGAATGTGTTTAGTAATGGCATCAGATTCCTAATTGATGGAGAAAGGTTTGGTGGTAAGAAAAGCTGCTTCTAGGAGGTTGTCAAGTGTTTTCGCTCGACGATTCCATTCTTGGGTGGTTGGTTTGGCCCTTGTTCCTGTAACTCGAATCCTAGCCCGATATATCCCATTTTAATCTTACAGCATTGTGAACCTTACGCCTTTTTTACTCTCTGATCGAGGTTCTCGGCATTGAAAAATATTCGTAAACTAAATCACACGTGTATATTTTGACATTTAAAAGATATACAGTCAAGAAAATCAAGACAATAGTGATATATATGCGGATTAGACACAAAAAAAACACTCAACAAATGGCTACAATTTAAGGAATGTGTTTAGTGACGGCATATGCTTCCTAATTGATGGAGAAAGGTCTGGTGGCAAGAAAATCTACTTCTAGGAGGTTGTCAAGTGTTTTCGCTCGACGATTTCATTCTTGGGTTGTTGGTTTGGCCTTTGTTTCTGTAACTCGAATCCTAGCCCGGTATATCCCATTTTAATCTTACACCATTGTGAACCTTACGCCTTTTTTACTCTCTGATCGAGGTTCTCGGCATTGAAAATCTTCGTAAACTAAATCACACGTGTATATGTTGATATTTAAGAGATATACAGTCAAGAAAATCAAGGGCAATGGTGATATATATGCGGATTAGACACAAAAAAAACACTCAACAAATGGCTACAATTTAAGGAATGTGTTTAGTGATGGCATCAGATTCCTAATTGATGGAGAAAGGTCTGGTGGCAAGAAAAGTTGCTTCTTGGAGGTTGACAAGTGTTTTCGCTCGACGATTCCATTCTTGGGTGGTTGGTTTGGCCCTTTTTCCTGTAACTCGAATCCTAACCCGGTATATCCCATTTTAATTTTTCAGCGTTGTGAACCTTACGCCTTTTTTACTCTCTGATCGAGGTCCTCGGCATTGAAAAATATTCGTAAACTAAATCACACGTGTATATTTTGACATTTAAAAGATATACAGTCAAGAAAATCAAGACAATAGTGATATATATGCGGATTAGACACAAAAAAAAAACACTCAACAAATGGCTACAATTTAAGGAATGTGTTTAGTGATGGCATATGATTCCTAATTGATGGAGAAAGGTCTGGTGGCAAGAAAAGCTACTTCTAGGAGATTGTCAAGTGTTTTCGCTCGACGATTCCATTCTTGGGTGGTTGGTTTGGCCCTTGTTCCTGTAACTCGAATCCTAGCCCGGTATATCCCATTTTAATCTTTCACCATTGTGAACCTTACGCCTTTTTTACTCTCTGATCGAGGTTCTCGGCATTGAAAAATCTTCCTAAACTAAATCACACGTGTATATGTTGATATTTAAGAGATATACAGTCAAGAAAATCAAGGGCAATGGTGATATATATGCGGATTAGACACAAAAAAAACACTCAACAAATGGCTACAATTTAAGGAATGTGTTTAGTGATGGCATCAGATTCCTAATTGATGGAGAAAGGTCTGGTGGCAAGAAAAGCTGCTTCTAGGAGGTTAACAAGTGTTTTCGCTCGACGATTCCATTCTTGGGTGGTTGGTTTGGCCCTTTTTCCTGTAACTCGAATCCTTGCCCGGTATATCCCATTTTAATCTTACACCATTGTGAACCTTACGCCTTTTTTACTCTCTGATCGAGGTTCTCGGCATTGAAAAATCTTCGTAAACTAAATCACACGTGTATATGTTGATATTTAAGAGATATACAGTCAAGAAAATCAAGGGCAATGTTGATATATATGCGGATTAGACACACAAAAAAAAACAGTCAACAAATGGCTACAATTTAAGGAATGTGTTTAGTGATGGCATCAGATTCCTAATTGATGGAGAAAGGTCTGGTGGCAAGAAAAGCTGCTTCTAGGAGGTTGACAAGTGTTTTCGCTCGACGATTCCATTCTTGGGTGGTTGGTTTGGCCCTTTATCCTGTAACTCGAATCCTTGCCCGGTATATCCCATTTTAATTTTACACCATTGTGAACCTAACGCCTGTTTTACTCTCTGATCGTGGTTCTCGGCATTGAAAAATCTTCGTAAACTAAATCACACGTGTATATGTTGATATTTAAGAGATATACAGTCAAGAAAATCAAGGGCAATGGTGATATATGTGCGGATTAGACACAAAAAAAAAACACTCAACAAATGGCTACAATTTAAGGAATGTGTTTAGTGACGGCATCAGATTCCTAATTGATGGAGAAAGGTCTGGTGGCAAGAAAAGCTGCTTCTAGGAGGTTGTCAAATGTTTTCGCTCGACGATTCCGTTCTTGGGTGGTTGGTTTGGCCCTTGTTCCTGTAACTCGAATCCTAACCCGGTATATCCCTTTTTAATCTTACACCATTGTGAACCTTAAACCTTTTTTAATCTTTGATCGAGGTTCTCGGCATTGAAAAATCTTCTTAAACTAAATCACACGTGTATATGTTGATATTTAAGAGATATACAGTCAAGAAAATCAAGGGCAATGGTGATATATATGCGGATTAGACACAAAAAAAAAACACTCAACAAATGGCTACAATTTAAGGAATGTGTTTAGTGATGGCATCAGATTCCTAATTGATGGAGAAAGGTCTGGTGGCAAGAAAAGCTGCTTCTAGGAGGTTAACAAGTGTTTTCGCTCGACGATTCCATTCTTGGGTGGTTGGTTTGGCCCTTTTTCCTGTAACTCGAATCCTAGCCCGGTATATCCCATTTTAATCTTACACCATTGTGAACCTTACGCCTTTTTTACTCTCTGATCGAGGTTCTCGGCATTGA
>JARYGA010011890.1:0-47464 GCA_030545235.1 Helianthus tuberosus | reverse complement strand
TGGTCTTTATCAGTAACTTATGTTAACTTTATCAGTTATATGTGTATGCAATTACTAATTTACCCATGAACAATTTAACTAAAACACAAAATAAATAATTAAACAACACAAAATAATTAATTAAACAACACAAAATAATAAACATTAAAGGAGATGTTCTAGAACATTCCGGCTTCAAACTCCGAGGAGATGTTTCTGCAACAATTCAACTATAACACAAAATGATTCTGCAACAAAATGAACAATTTAGACTAAGACTAAAGGGTATGGGGGCCGGCTAGGACCGGCGCCGGTCCCCCACACCGCCCCCTGAGGATCGGTTCGGCCCAAACGGCTCCCCACAGCCGGGTAAGACGTGGCCCCACTTGAAGAATATAGCCGTTCCAACGGCTCTTTTATATAAAAAAAAATTCATTTTTCAATTTAAATACCCTCTATCTCATCCATTTTTATACAATTCTATCCTATTCTACTCTCATTCTTCTCCAATTCTCTTCCTTTTTTATGAAAAACACTCCATATTTTTTATACCTTTTTCTCTAATCATGCATCCTTTCAACCCAAACAACCCCAACCCAAACAACCCCAACCCGAATAATCACAACCCGAACCAACCTAACTTTTTTTCGACTCCCGCTTACACTCCGTGTTGGTTCAGTTCTGTTTGAACATGAGGGAAAACAATAAATCATACCTGTCACAGCAGAAAGTCCAGTGGAGAATCCAGTAATGGAGTTCGACATGCTTGTCATCGTGATCTGGTTCCTCCTTAGGGTGCTGACTGATGATGGGGCTTTGAGAACCGAAAAGGGTATCGGCTAGGAGATGGAGGACGAATTTGATGTTATGCTTATGGGGTGTGCAACTGAGTAACCCTTTAACCTCCACTTAATTCTCCTTATATAAGCACCCAGGAGGAAACCTAATTAGTTACTAAGGGTAATATGGTCCATCAACAATTACCAACTAATTTAAATAATAGGTTATTATATATTTTGATCTTTATTATGTAAATGATTATAATGGCTATAGATTAAATATTGTTACATAATATATTTAATCTTACATTCTCCCACTTAGCCGAGTAATCATTTACTATGAGTATTAGATAAGCCTGATCAGGAGTTAACACTCATTTTAGCCTTAAACAAGTACTATAGCAGAGAAATACAGCCGTTGAATCATTATGCGACTCAGGACCCCCATTAATCATACTATAGCCTTAATTTAAAACCTAATCGTTATGATCAAAATACGCGTAAGCCCTTTGTTTGATTTGTAACTTCATTTGTCAATATGCCATTATACCGGTTGAACATATTCTAAGAGACATACAAAATCAAACTGAGGAAATTTCATTAACATAAAACATAAGCTAGTACAATATGCTCAAATAAGGTCTTTACAAAATCCCATATTACGAACATGTTCTTCATAAACCTTAGGAGGGAGACCTTTAGTCATCGGATCCGCAAGCATATCTTTAGTACTAATATACTCGATACAAAGATTATTTTCCTCAACTCGTTCACGTACGAACAGATATTTTGTATCGAGATATAAACCAGCTCCAGTCGAACTGTTACTGTTCGAGAAACTAACGGCAGCTGAATTATCACAATAAAGCTTCAATGGTCTAGAAATGGAATTAACGATTTTGAGTCCAGTGATCAGATTTCTAAGCAACATTCCATAACAGGTTGCGTTATAAACAGCAATGTACTCTGCCATCATTGTGGAAGTTGTGGTCAACTGTTGTTTATGACTCTTCCATGAGATTGGGCCGCCTGCTAACATAAAGATATAGCCCGAAGTGGATTTCTTGTCATCTTTGCACTTTGCAAAGTCAGAATCAGAATAGCCCACCACTTCTAAATGATCACTTCTTCTATAAGTCAGTTTATAGTCTTTCGTCCCTTGCAGATATCGAAGTACCTTCTTAGCTGCTTTCCAGTGATCTAGGCCAGGATTGGTCTGATAACGGCCTAACATTCCAGCAATATAAGCGATATCTGGGCGAGTACAGACTTGAGCATACATCAAGCTCCCGACTACTGACGCGTAAGGTATCTGGCTCATTTGCTCCTTCTCAACCTCTGTTGTCGGACACTGGAATGAACCGAAAACATCTCCCTTGACTACTGGAGCGACGGAGGGTTTGCACTGTTGCATGTTGTAACGCGTAAGGACACGATCTATGTAGGCCCTCTGGGACAATCCTAAGATCCCTTTGTGTCTATCTCGGTGAATTTCGATGCCAATGACGTAAGAAGCCTCTCCGAGACCCTTCATGTCGAAGTTATGCGAAAGTAACCGCTTCGACTCATGCAACATGTCTAAACTATTACTTGCCAATAGAATATCATCTACGTAAAGGACAAGTATAGTAAAGTTGCTCCCACTCATCTTGAGGTAGGTGCATTGATCCACTTGATTCTTCATAAAACCTTGCTTCTTCATGACTTCATCAAACTTGAGGTACCATTGACGTGATGCTTGTTTTAACCCGTAAATGGATTTCTTCAACTTACAGACTAGATGCTCCTGACCTTCAGGTTTAAAGCCTTCAGGTTGTTTCATGTAAACATCTTCGTCCAAATCTTCGTTAAGGAAAACGGTTTTAACGTCCATCTGATGTAACTCCAAATCGAAATGAGCTACTAGGGCCATGACGATCCTTAATGAATCTTTACGAGAGACAGGTGAAAACGTCTCTTGATAATCAATTCCCTCTTTCTGAGTGTAGCCCTTTGCAACCAATCTCGCTTTGTAGCGTTCAACGTTCCCATTCGGATCCAGTTTTGTTTTGAATACCCATTTACATCCTACGGGTTTGGCTCCGTTGGGTAATTCTACCAAATCCCAAACGTCATTTTTCTTCATGGATTCAAGCTCATCAATCATTGCTTTATTCCATTCAGAAGACTGATCACTGCTAATGGCTTCATTGTAAGAGATAGGATCATTGAGCTTTCCAGCATCCATTTCAGTCAGGTAGGTAACATAATCATCCCAATTAGTTGGCCTTCTTTGCCTAGATGACCTCCTGAGTGGATTATCGGGTTCAGCGTTGTCGTGGTTTTGAGCGTTTGATGTGCCTTCGTCATGAGGTATAATGGGTTCTGATTGTAGAGGTGAATTTGGAGTTGGTGCAGTAGCTTCAGGTACAGTAGTTGCATTGGGTACAAGAGGAGTAATCGGAGTAATGGTAAGCGACGAGTCTCTCCCCCCCCCGCGTCTTGTACTTCTTGCAATTCTTCGTAAGGGTTGGTACTGCTCCCACTGACCTTGAAATCCTCCAGGAACGCGGCACGCTTGGTTTCAACAATACGGGTGACATGGGAAGGACAATAGAAACGATAACCCTTAGAGTTCTCAGGATACCCGATAAAGAAACAGGTAACTGTTTTAGGGTCAAGTTTCCTTAGGAAAGGATTGTAAAGTTTTGCTTCAGCAATGCAGCCCCATACTTTCATATATTTAAGACTCGGTTTCCTTCCTGTCCAAAGTTCATAAGGAGTTTTAGGGACAGACTTAGAAGGAACTCTATTGAGTATATGAACAGCTGTTTTTAACGCTTCAATCCAGAGGAATAATGGTAAATTAGTGTTGGATAACATACTGCGCACCATGTTCATAAGGGTACGGTTTCTTCTTTCAGCGACACCATTCTGCTGAGGTGTACCAGGCATGGTGTATTGGTTCACAATCCCCTGGCCCTTACAAAACTCATAAAATGGACCAGGAGCTTGACCCACATCAGTATGTATTCCATAATATTCACCGCCTCTATCTGATCTCACAACTTTAATCTGACGATCTAATTGTTTTTCAACTTCAGCCTTATAATCTTTAAAAGTTGTTAGAGATTCAGATTTCTCCTTAATAAGATACAAGTACATGTAACGAGAATAATCATCAATAAAAGTGATAAATGAAGTATGTCCTGTTATGCCAGCGATTTGGTAGGGACCACTAATGTCAGTGTGAATGAGTTCTAATAAATTAGAGCTCCTAGTGGCACCTTTCTTATTCGCTAATGTCATTTTACCCTTAAGACATTTGACACATGTTCCAAAATCAGAGAAATCGAGAGGAGGTAAGACTTCATCCTTCACAAGACGATTTAATCGTTCTTTTGAAATGTGGCCTAAACGCTGATGCCACAACATGGATGAAGTTTCTAAGTCTCGTTTCTCTTCCATCTTTGTGAGTGATTCATTAATATTATATGACAACAAAGATTTGGAAAAGTTATCTTCTAGTTCTAATCTATAGAGACCACCATCCAGAATACTAGTACCATAAAGAACAGAATCATAATGGATAGAGAGTTTGCGATGACCATGGGAAACAATAAAACCGTCCATGTCTAACTTTGGTCCTGATACAAGGTTCCGAGTTACCTCAGGAACATATAAGGTATCATAAAGTTTAATACATAAACCAGTTTTCATAACTAATTGTAATGTTCCAATGGCCTTCACTTCTAATTCTCGATCATCCCCAACCTTAAGCGTTCTTTGGTTTCTTTCCAGCTTCCGGATTGAAAGGAATCCCTGAGTAGAATTGGTAACATGAACCATAGAACCAGAATCAAACCACCAAGAATTAGCAGGAACACTTAAATTATAGGACTCAAGTATCATAAAATAATCGTTACCTTTCTTAGCCAGCCACTCCTTAAAATCAGGGCATTCCTTCTGCATGTGTCCTGTCTTTTTGCAAAACTTGCAGCGGATACTGCTTAAGGAGTTCTTAGAGCTGGAAGGTGCACTTGTATTAGGATGAGGGTTAGGCCTTTGGACTTTTGAAGCATCCTTCCTCTGATAATTGTTCTTCCTCTTCTTAGAGTTGGAGGTAGTGAAGTTTGCAACATCAGTATGGCGATCCATCCTCATACGCTCTTCCTCCTGTACGCACATAGCGACCAGCTCACTCATCGTCCATTTGTCCTTCTGAGTGTTGTAATTGATCTTGAATGCTTCAAAGGACGAAGGAAGCGAAGTAATGATGAAATGAACAAGGAAACCATCACTGATTTCCATTTCCAGCCCCTTCAGCTTATTGGCCATGTCATTCATCATCATGATGTGCTCGCGAATGCCACTCCTCCCATCATACTTAGTTGTCACCAGCTTGAGAATAAGAGTACTAGCGTGTGCTTTAGACGTCCCCTTGAACTGAGCCTCCACAGAAGCCAAGTAGGTTTTAGCATCGTCAGAGTCAGGAATAGCTCCTCTAATAGAGTGATTAATGGACTGCTTCATGAACATGAGAGACATGCGGTTACTTCTAGTCCACTTATCATGAAGTAACTGCTGAGGAGCAATACTCTGTGGAGTAAGGTCCGCTGGCTTATCCTCTCTTAGAGCATAATCAAAGTCCAGCACTCCAAGTGTAAGCATGAGGGCATCCTTCCATGCAGCAAAGTTTTCACCAGTTAAAGGTGGAATTCCGCAATTTGGTGCTGTTAGTGGAAATAAAGATGAACAAGTTATGATACAAATGAAGAAGTCCTAATGTGATCTAAGGGCACGTTAAACTAAGGCAGGCATAAATAATGACCATTTTACATTATGAAGCTGTGATATTGTCTATTACTAACATCAAAATAATAGACTTAGCTGAAAAATTCTACTTAAATGAAAACAAAACAGCTTTGGCCAGAAGTGTAATCATTTAAGCATATGTGCAAAGTGGTTGTAACAAATCAGCTTTGGCCAGAAATTGAAACAATCACTTTAGTTATGCACTTGTTGAGTATGCCATCTATGAATGAATTAAATCAGCTTTGGCCAGAAATTAAGACATTCATGCTTATGATGCACACACAACATAGCTTTCGTAATACTTGAACGATAAGTAGATGTATCAAGTCAGCTTTGGCCAGAAATGATATATCAAAAGCTCATTCAAGTTAAGCTATTCTGGTTTTGCAAAACATTATCTGATTCTGATTAAATTAACTAAGTAAATTACAAAACCATTTATTTAAAAATTTGGTCACAGTGATTGTAATTTTTGCACTCGTGTGGTCTTTATCAGTAACTTATGTTAACTTTATCAGTTATATGTGTATGCAATTACTAATTTACCCATGAACAATTATATAACATCTTAAAACACAAAGTCGGCGATTGTCCTTTACCTCCCTCTCGCCTTTTCCCCTTTCAGCCTCCATGATCTTCTTTTTCTTTACACATGTATAACCTATGTTTTCTCCTTCTTAACTCCTCTGCTGTTAAAGCTTTCTTCTTGAGCTTTCGTGGGTTACTCCAGAACTTCAAATCGCCTAGAGGGATTTAAACTTGCAGCGATTTTGTTCAGGTCAGTGCTTCTGCTTGCTTTCCTTTTAATTTATAGGCTAGGGTTTCTTCTTTATGTATTGTCTTTGGTTACATTTGTCAATAAATATAAGTGAAAGAGATATACTTGAAATGAAGATGGTTTGAATGCATATAGAAAACAAGTATATGGTATCTATTTTAAATGAAATTTACAAATGTAACGATGTAGTGAATTAGAAATGAACTCTGATTGCAAAGAGGAGATGAAGACGATCAAAGTGAAGAAATCCGATTCGAACCTGTGCGGACATAGCCCACGTTGTTCTGAACCGGTACCGCTACTTCGGTACCGAAAAGCCTGAAAACTGGGTACCGATACCGGTGCCAAATATACCCGCTACGATTCGGAATCGGTAAAGTACTGGTATTTTAGTGTAGAAACCGGCAAATACCGGTCCCGAACCGGTACCTTAATGGACGAGTACCAAAAATGCCCAACTTTGGTTCCGAATCGGTACCGAAAATGTTCCCCGTTCGGTAAAGTCGGTACTGATACCGCTTCGTTACCGGTACCTGGTACCATAATTTTTTTACCCTAGGTTTCGATTATACAAATTACCGCTTTCGTTTGTACGGGGTCGTATGTCACTTGCAACTTTCTTCTAAGTTTCTGTTTTTTAGAAAAGCCATTTTCGATGAGTAACATGATAGATGCACTGTACTTTTCGCCAATTCTACGTAGCTTGGTTTGAATGCCCAGTTTCAATTGAATTTGTTTTAATGATTATTAGTTTGCCTCTCCTCCTCAAAGTTTATACGCATATATGTCTTCTATGAAATTCTAATAATGTTGGATCTGTGCTCTGTAGCATTCTACCCATGGACCTTATACCTACTTTGGAATGTAGTCTCTGCTTTATGCCTGCGATTCATTTTCATTCAAACCATCTATTGAATCCTCAACTATTGAAAACTGCACAAAAATGGTCACGACACATGAGATGTACCCGCGCCGCAACGTGTGCGAGTAACGTAGTTCATTTTAGTTTCCGTTTTCCACAAAATTTTTAAAATTTCATACTTTCATTAATTTCTACTTGCACATGTTTTCCCTGGATACCTATCCCAGGCTTCTTGACTCCACGGTCGCCGAAAATCTTCTGCCACCAAATCAGCCAGCCGATCTGCAAGATCCCAGATATCTTGCGGCCACACATGACCCGATCTATGTTTTATCTGCTTCTTCCATTCATCAACAAACACAGATTGGATCTGTCAATCTGGGACATGGTTTTCTACCATTTGTTTAGCTGAGAACAGATCAAAGGCAACATCGGCCGTTGAAAAAGATAAAGATAAAAGTTTTTTTCCCTGGGTTTGTGGTTTCTAAGATAAGATGTTTGAGAAGGTGTTGAGTGATTGGCATTTTTTTTACATATTTCATTTCTTCTTTTAGATAACATGTCATGAGAAAATTTCAGCAATGGGCAGTTTATTTTTTCTACATGTTATACATGCCTTTTAGGTTTTCTAATTAGAAAGAATCCATCTTTTACGAATCGTGACTTGCTTTTACTTTAAGTAAATCAGAAGTATATGTTGGCATATAAGTCAGTTTTAGTCCAGGTGTGTTGTCATTAGTTACAATCTGTACCCACCTTTTTTGTACTTTGGTAAATCCACCATCTCCTCTTGTACACACTCATAATCCTCTAACCTTGCGAATTGACACTTATATGTTAGCTACTAATTGGTCCACGTTAAAGGCATTCTTTTTTTACTTTCTCTGACACATTCTTCCACACACTAAGACTATACGGAGTGGGTGAGGAATTGTAGCGTGGAAGCCACTCCACACCGGGCACACTGGCCCGGGTATGGTGTGGAGGGTTGCATGGGGGTAGGGGCGGGAGGATCATCGGCATGGGGCGCTTTGGTGTGATGATGTGGAGGCCCTTGATTGGTGAGTGTAGTTTGGGTTAGTTTTGATTGGTTGATGTTTATAATTTTTTTCCTTTTTTTTAAAAGCCACTTTCTTTTTTTACCATGCCCCTGTTGATGTGGCTGTCACATGGCACTTCACGCCCCATCCTGATTCCAATCCATATATATAGTCTAAACATAATGGCAGCATCAAGGAGTAAGGACTTACGAGAAAACTATCGCTACCTCTCCGGCGAAAGGGAAGGCATACACGACGAATTTGATGTTCGACTTCAACGAATTTGACGTCTGGAACAACGTGTCGCCGGAGCTTCACTATATGAAATCTTTTTCTACGAGTTCCGTTTAGTTGTGGAGTCCACTAATAGTGAGGTAGGCAAAGTTTCAAAGACATGCTTTGTATTATCAGTTTTAGTTTAGTTGTGTTTGCAGGGTTATGTCTTTGTTTATATCATTACAAGTTTACAACAGTGATAGAGAGTTTAAATATTATAAAACTGATCCTTTTATCCCCAAATCTAAACTAACAGTCATTAATAAACTAACAATCCACCTGACCCTTAGACTTTCATTATTTACACTACTAACCCCTACACTTTTAGAACTAACAAAAAACGTATTAAAAAAGCGTTTGGCAAACTCATGCTTTTTTTATATTTTAGGTTTCTGTCTTTTTTTTGTCTTGCTTTTACTGAGTTTTTACGTAAGTTTTTTTTGGTGAATCCGCAACGGTATAATCAACGTAACTTTAGTTTGGAAACGAGTCGAGTTTTCTTTATCTTTTTTTGTCTTTTCTTTTATTACGTAAGTTTTTTTCATGAATCCACAACGGTGTAATAGACATAAATTTAGTTCGAAAACGAATCGGGTTGACTGTGGTTTATACTTTATCACGCCACCTATAGCGCCGCCGCGACACGCGATGGGTAGAAAACTTGTATACATTGAAACTAAAGTGAATTTTCTACCATTTTTTCAACGGATCCGTTAATAATAGTTCGTTCCAAATTTCAACGGCTCTATTTTTGTTTCCAAAAATCAGAAACCGTTATTAACGGTTTGGTTCAAAACTGTTATAACCAGATCATGAACACCCTCTACTTTCAATAGTTTCGACTTTCTAATAACTCCAGCTAATTACCTTTTATACATTTACCCATATGTTATATATTAATATATTCGCTTATGATACCAGTAATTAAACGAGATCGGCTATCACCTTATACCGTGCACGTCTCATACCTAAGATTCTTTTCAAACTAATCTCATAGACATTCCCACATCTGAATACGTCCCTAACATGTTAGGTTTCGGGTTTCATGTTTTGCAATAGGGTCGGGTTTGTTTGCCATCTCTAAACTCATGATTATTTCATCTTATAATTTTCCCACTTAGAAGACATTAGTAACCATCTAACAAATTCATAGGACTCAGCAAAGAATTTTATGTTTTAATAAATACATATCATCCTTTTTTTGACTTTATATGTAAAACTCTACTCCCAACATTTGACAAAGCAAAATGCAAAGTGTGGTTGTTGAAAGAAATAAAACCCAGGCCCCATATCTTGTACACTTCTGTTTCATGGAATTCCCAATAACATAGGACCAGTTTGGGCCCCACAAAGCTGGAAAAAGGGCTCGATGAGATTCCTAATTCTATGTATATAGATAACGGCGATTGTACTAGCATATGCGAACATTGCCATGCCTTATTTTTGTATGATGAACGTGTCAATGCAATGTCTTCTAATCGTTATTCCTATAATCATTGCTGCAAACATGGTCGTGTGAAACTTGATTCTCCTACCCTTCCTCCACCATCATTGTTACATCTATTTGATTAATCTGATTTTCTTGATAATAGACGTGCATATAAGAGCATGTTCTCCATGACATCTTTTGGTGGGATAGTCAACGACTCTATCACCGATGGCTCTGCTCCTTACGTTTTCAAAATTGAAGGCCAGATATACCATTGGCTTGGTTCTTTTTATCCAGCACCTAATGAACGTCCTCGGTTCTTGCAAATGTATATGTATGATACAAAGAATAAGGTTTGTAAAGAATAGCAACATGCTGGTTAAACTTTTTAGGGACGCAAGAGATTTGTGTCAGTCAACTGATGTGACCTCATTCTACATCCGTTTTTTTGTGTTAGTCAACTGAGAATAGGTGATAAACTTTTTTTTTTTGAATCCTAATGTAACCTACTACCTCTATATGTCTATAACACCATTACTCTTATTTAAGTTGTCGGAATATTCATGCAACCGCTTATCACCTAATGTACCCGCGCCGCAACGCGCGCGGGCACAATTCCTAGCTATATCTTAAAACAAAAAGTCGGTGGCTGTCACATCACAGCCACCACTTTTGATTTTATATATAAACAATGTTTGAGCGTAAAAAACCAAAATTAGAATTTGCTCTGGTGGTTGCTATGCCTTAAGTTAAACAGTTGACCAGGAGTTCGACTCCTCAATTGGAGGATTTTTCTCAAATGCATATATTTTTTCCTCAGCTGCAGCTTTTTCTCAAATGGAAATATAATTTTATGTGATCATACTTACATCTTACTTTTTAGTCTTGATTTTTTAAAATTAATTACTTACATATAGTTTAATATTTATTTACTAGATTATAGAAAATAAAAGTTGATCCTTACACTTTCTAAATTGACATCTACACCCCATATTATTTAAGTTAGTAGGTTAAACATTCACTTCAAATTTTTGATAATTTGATTCGCCAACCTTTTTTTCTTAATAACTTAACGTCTCATTTTTTTTAATTGGTTTTACGATTTTAAACCATAGTGTGTCATAAATTACTATACTTTTTTATATCTATGCCAAACCATGTTAATGTCTAAATTACTTTTACGATTTTACACGGCTGTTGAAATTACTGTTACAACTTTACACCGCAACGACTGAGACATACTCTTTTTATTTATTTCAAATGGCGTTAATGTTACGAACATACCCTGTGAACAAAGTAAAAAACACGTAATGTCACGTGGGGATATTACACATTAATGTCATCATCGTAAATTGTAAGCGTAATGCTTATATAGGTTACACCGAGTTAGATTGGATAAGTCAAAACACGTGTTTTCATATGGCTAACACATCACATAACGTGCCGCCATAAATAAATAACTAAGGTGCCACATCCGTAACGCGTGGCGTTTGCCAGTTTTGACGTACATGTCGGTTTAAATTCACGTTTCAACGTAAACGACTCACATTTTGACGTAAACTTTTTCCTGAAACAAGTCTGATCAAATATAATATGTTTTTATACTTATTTTTTTGTACGTTCGTAAACTGTGTTTGATAGCGAGTGGATTAAATATAACATTTTTTCATTCGACGGCGACCTAATTTTTCTTGAAAACAAGTCGGGTCAAATATACGGCATAAACTCAAGTTTTTTTTAACTTTCGACGCCGCCGCAACGCGCGGCGGGTCGAAATCCTAGTTTAACTAAAACACAAAATAAATAATTAAACAACACAAAATAATTAATTAAACAACACAAAATAATAAACATTAAAGGAGATGTTCTAGAACATTCCGGCTTCAAACTCCTAGGAGATGTTTCTGCAACAATTCAACTATAACACAAAATGATTCTGCAACAAAATGAACAATTTAGACTAAGACTAAAGGGTATGGGGGCCGGCTAGGCCCGGCTAGGACCGGCGCCGGTCCCCCACACCGCCCCCTGAGGATCGGTTCGGCCCAAACGGCTCCCCACAGCCGGGTAAGACGTGGCCCCACTTGAAGAATATAGCCGTTCCAACGGATCTTTTATATAAAAAAAAAAAATCATTTTTCAATTTAAATACCCTCTATCTCATCCATTTTTATACAATTCTATCCTATTCTACTCTCATTCTTCTCCAATTCTCTTCCTTTTTTATGAAAAAAACACTCCATATTTTTTATACCTTTTTCTCTAATCATGCATCCTTTCAACCCAAACAACCCCAACCCAAACAACCCCAACCCGAATAATCACAACCCGAACCAACCTAACTTTTTTTCGACTCCCGCTTACACTCCGTGTTGGTTCAGTTCTGTTTGAACATGAGGGAAAACAATAAATCATACCTGTCACAGCAGAAAGTCCAGTGGAGAATCCAGTAATGGAGTTCGACATGCTTGTCATCGTGATCTGGTTCCTCCTTAGGGTGCTGACTGATGATGGGGCTTTGAGAACCGAAAAGGGTATCGGCTAGGAGATGGAGGACGAATTTGATGTTATGCTTATGGGGTGTGTAACTGAGTAACCCTTTAACCTCCACTTAATTCTCCTTATATAAGCACCCAGGAGGAAACCTAATTAGTTACTAAGGGTAATATGGTCCATCAACAATTACCAACTAATTTAAATAATAGGTTATTATATATTTTGATCTTTATTATGTAAATGATTATAATGGCTAAAGATTAAATATTGTTACATAATATATTTAATCTTACACTCCGAATATGGATCATTCGTGGGGGGGCTCCGCAATTTCCTTTTTCGGGTTTCCAACAAACACCCAACGCATTCTCACAAATGTCTCAAGTTCAACAACTCCAACAATACCAAGCACTACAACAAATCATGCAACGCAACTCGTTTAAACAACTCCAATCGCAACCGCCAACTTCCCAACCGGTTCAACTTGACGATGATGATGATGAAGAAGTCGTCCCCGAATCGTCACCGCAAGAGCTCAACCGAAAAAAAAACAAGGGGAAGGGGAAGAAGGTTGAAAACGTACCCGAAACCGCGCCAAAAAGCGGTTCGAGAGCAAAGGGGAGACCTTGGACGAAAGTAGAGGAGGAGGCGCTAGCAATGGCGTTTGCTAAGTCCTCTACCTGCCCGATAGTCGGTATGAACCAAAGTTTAAATTTTTAATTTAAATTTTAAAAGTTTTTATTTTTTATTTTTACTAATGCATTATTTTTTAAAATTTAGGAAACAATCAAACGGGTACTAGTTTTTGGAAGAAGACAACGGCTAGATTTCACGAGATTATGGAGCATAGCTCGGATCGTGATATAGAAGTCGTCTCGGGCAAGTGGCGTAAAATGATCAAGATCATCAATAACTTTAACGAAATTTATAACCAAATTTACACTTGTCCTCCTAGCGGGAGTAACGAGACGGACATTCTTAACCTTGCTATCGCTAAGTGGGACTCTCAAAATTCAAAGCCTTTCCCGCACTTCCGAGCATGGAACGTTGTAAGGAAAGAACAAAAATGGACACCGATTCCAAATGAGGTCGCAACCGCCAAACGGACTAAAACTTCCGACTCCGGAAGTTATAGTGCGGGAGGCTCCACCGCTCGTTGTCAAATCGACATAAACGACGACCCGGAAGATGACGAGGACGTGTTGCCCATTCACGAGTCGGAACGTCCCACCGGGGGGGACAAAGCAAAAAAAGAGGCGGCCAGAAAGCGCAAAAGGGCCGGCTCGAGTGGAGGGGGCGGCTCGGGTGGAGGGGGCGGCTCAGGTGGAGGGGGCGGCTCGAAGGCATCGGCGAAAAATGGACGACTTGACAAACGAATTCCGTTCGTTCAAAGAGTTCGCGACCGAAAAATACACTCACAAGAAAACCGTGTCGGCCGACTATGCTCGAGCGGAGGATTTTAGGATTATGAGGTTGGATCTCGACTCGGTTCCGGAGGATGAACGCGAGGTTTATCGGAGGATGAAAGAAGAGGTGAAGAAAAAATGGACGTCGTAGGTTGTTTAGTTTTTTAATCGTATCGTAATTTTTTTTTGTTTTTTATGTTTTTAGGAAATGTAATTTTTTTTTTTCGGAAATGTTTTTTTATTTTTTTTATTTTTAGGAAATGCAATTTTTTTTTATGTTATGAAATGACTTTATTTATGTTGTTTTATGTTGTATTTTTTAACTTTTATAAATTTTATATTAAGTTAATAAAAAAAACACTTAGAAAATTATAAAATAATGAAGTGGGGTAGCCCCATCCTCCATCCCCCTCAAATGTGAAGGAGGCCCATCCCTCACGAGCCGCCTACGTGACGCCTACATGGAGGCTCATCCCCGTGGGGATGAGCCTCACCATACCCTTTAGTCTTACCCATGAAAAATTTAACTAAAACACATAATGATTCTGCAACAAACTCCGAGTAGATGTTCTAGAACATTCTGGCTTCGAATTATGTGATTGATTTGGATGTTTCACTTGAACATTGTTGCAGTCTATGTCTCTATATTTCGAGTGAACCAGTTCTCTCGAAACCCTAGAACCCGGTCTCGGTTTCTCGAGTATATACATAAAAGTCTGTATGTTTTTAAAGAAAAAAACTTAAAGGGTCTGGATTTATGAACCAAAAACGTTAAAGCCCAACTGTTTTTGCCAATCAAATTTAGAATTCTAAATGTTTTAGTGTGTAGTGGATTAATGACTTGGCCAAATCAATAATGGATTAATGGATAGAGCCCAAATTTTTTATCTCGCACAAGGCTAATTTTTTTATGATTTCCGGATATGGTTTTGTGCCACGTGGACTGAAATGAGTTGACGCAACTTTTATCTGTAAAACGCAATGGCCAGAAAACACTTAAAATGTTTGTTTTCTAAAACGCAATGGACTGAAAACACATAAAAAAGTGTTTTACCTAAAACGCAATGCACCAAAAACACAAAGAAATGTCTTATTTGTAAAACGCAATGGCCAGAAAACACTTAAAATATCTGTTTTCTAAAACGCAATGGACTGAAAACACATAAAAACGTGTTTTTACCTAAAACGCAATGCACAAAAAACATAAAGAAATGTCTTATTTGTAAAACGCAATGGCCAGAAAACACTTAAAAATGACTCATTCTAAAACGCAATTGCCTAAAAAACAAAAGAAAGTGTTATCTGTAAAACGCAATAGACTGAAAACACTTAAAAAAGTGTTTTACCTAAAACGCAATGCACCAAAAAACACTTCAAGAATGTGTTTTTCTAAAATGCAATGGCCAGAAAACACATAAAAATGTTTTAGTTCTAAAACGCAATTGCCTAAAAACACCAAAGAAAGTGTTCTTTCTAAAACGCATTGAACCATGACAATAGTTTTGTCTGTGCTGTGAACTGTCTGAACCAATGCAGTTTACGAATGCAGTTTCCAGAGGCAATTTACAGAAAATTAATTTTTCTGATGCAGCTCAACTCCAGCCAGGGGCTCTGCCCCTTGGACCCCGCCAGGGGCTGCCGCCCCTGGGACCCCGCTACCAGGGGCGCTGCCCCCGGACCCCCTCCAAGATCGTAAAACGCAATGACTAAATCAAAAACCCAGATCGTAAAAATGAAATTAAAGAATTTCATACATGGATCGAAGTGATTTCTTCAACAATTGACGAATTTTGAATGATTGAAACACTTATCAGCGCTCGAATCGAACGGATCAAGTGATTATCTTCAAAATCACCGAAAAATATGAGATTTTGTATGAAATTAAACTGGGTTTTCTTCAAAAAAGCTGAAGAACACGTTGATCGAGTGTTTGAATCATTGATTGGTGATGAAAATCGCACTATAATGTAGTGATTATTGAGATAGAAAGTGAAGAAAAGGTTGAAGATGGTGGGTTTTGAAAATGGTGGGTTTTGAAGTTACTGGGTTTTGAAAAAGAAGAAGAAAGGGTTGGATTGACTAAAATACCCTTTTTCTTTATTTTAAATGTTGCCACATGTCCTAATCCTATTACTTCCTACACTTCCTAGCCAAAATAAACTTCTTATTTGATCATTTCCCTCTATATATGTCACGGCCCCCGACCCGGTTTGACCCGTTTCAGGAGCCGCGGGACAGAAATCCCGTGGTATTTAATTAACAGCGGAAGTTTTCTTCAGGATCTTTTAAATACTGCAATTACCCGATTATTTTATTTCACAACTCGGGATAAAACCCGGTAATTTACAATCTTGAGATTTCACGGAGAAATCTTTTATTTTACAAAACATGTTTCTTTATTTTATATTGAGCCACTTCCTTAAGCTTGTAGTGCTTCGCGGCACTTTTCCTGGATCACAACAGATCACCTGAAACATGTTTGAAAAATGTTTTGTCAGCGGAAAATACTGAGTGAATCATTCTATTTACTAAAACGACACATTTGTTATAATTTACAGTATTAAGAGCGATTACAATGTTTTTATATCAACCAACTACCCTCGGTATTTGTCACTCGACTCGTTTCTGTGACTATGGTCATATCACCCATTGGCTAACTCGTTGTCCAATGGTGAAGATTATCAAGTAATGTATACAAAACCCCACATACCGGTTGTAATATGGAGATTACATAGACTTAATCCCTGTAATTATAACCTTGAAAATAAACATGATTTTGAAAGTAATTTGATAAAAAGAGAATGACTCACATTGCAGATTTAATTTTGAGCAGAGCCTAGCCTACTGATTAGCCTTTTAACCTAAATTTAATAACAGGCACACAATTTGGTTAGTAACTTAATACAGCATTTACGATAACTCACGAGATTACACCCTCACATCGAATGACAAAGTGCGATACTTAAACATCCATTGAATTAACAACGAATGACAAAGCATAAACCCTAATGTGGGCCGCACTTAAACATCCATTGGATAGTTTAATCGATCGGACATTGAATCGTATCAGCGATCGAGTTATTACCCTGTATTGCGGCGGCGATTAGTGATCCGTGTGTGTTGTGATAGTAAACAGAGCGTAACTCAGTGCATGTAGCGAAATTTTACGTCGTTTCAATACCAGAAATCAAGTCCCAATGCCTGCTATTTATACATAATTTTGACCCCGCTTAAGGACCGTAAGCCTCATCCCTTACGGTCCGTAAGGGACACGAAAAATTTATAGGGTAGCCACGTCCTTGACTAGCCTTGCTGACTTGACTGTTTCTCAAAATTCGTTATTTACAGCAAGATTTCAAGATAATCGTAACTAGGTTTTTACCCCCCCCCCCCTGAGTTTTAGGGGCCCTGATCCTGATTGTTCTGAAAATTTTAGGGTTTGTGCAGAATCACTTGGGTGTCTCAATTAGGGTTTCCTATTGGACAATTAAAATAATAATTAAGACTTTTTGATAGGAGTTGTTACATTCTCCCCACCTTAATAGAAATCTCGTCCTCGAGATTTACTGGAATAATTGAGGATACTTTCGCTTCATTTCGGATTCCAGTTCCCAAGTGTATTCGGGTCCTCTCTTTGAATCCCACTTTACTTTAACTAGCACTAGTCGTTTGTGCTTGAGAAACTTCACTTTTCTGTCTTCTATCTGAAGAGGTTTCTCAACAAATTTTAACTTTTCGTTTACCTCTATATCTTGAAGAGGTACTACCAAAGATTCTCGTCTGATAGACATTTCTTGAGGTTGGATACATGAAATACATCATGTACTCCAGCTAACTCTTCTGGTAGTTGTAAACGATAAGCAACTGGTCCTATACGTTGGATCACTGGAAATGGTCCTACATATCTTGGACTTAGCTTTCCTTTCTTACTGAATCGAACAACTCCTTTCCAAGGGGAAACTTTCAACATTACTCTGTCTCCAACTTGGAATTCTAATGGCTTGCATCTATTGTCTGCATAACTTTTCTGGCGATCTCGAGCTGTTTTCAATCTTTCTTTGATTTGAGTAATCTTGTCGGTAGTCTCTTGCACTATTTCAGGTCCTGACAATTGACTTTCTCCTATTTCTGCCCAACAAACTAGAGTTCTGCACTTTCTTCCATACAGTGCTTCAAATGGGGCAGTTTCAATACTTGAATGATAACTATTGTTATAGGAGAATTCAATTAATGGTAAGTGATCGTCCCAATTCCCACCAAAATCTATCACACATGCTCTAAGCATGTCTTCTAGAGTTTGGATTATCCTTTCACTTTGTCCGTCTGTTTGAGGATGATATGCAGTACTTAGATTTAGTCGAGTTCCCATTGCTTCTTGGAAACTTTTCCAGAAATGAGAAGTGAAACGACTATCCCTATCTGATACAATGGAGAGTGGAACTCCATGTAAAGATACGACTTCATCTACATACAACTTTGCCAATCTTTCCATGCTAAAGGTTTCTTTTATAGGTAGAAAATGAGCAGATTTGGTTAATCGATCCACAATTACCCAAATCGCGTCATTACCTTTTCTGGTTTTGGGTAACTTAGTAACAAAATCCATTGTTATGAGTTCCCATTTCCATACAGGCATTTCTAACTGTTGTAGTAGACCTGAAGGTTTCTGATGTTCGGCTTTTACTTGTGAACAAGTAAGACACTTAGAAACATATCAAGCTATATCCTTTTTCATTCCTATCCACCAAAAATTATTTCTTAAATCTTGGTACATCTTATTATTTCCTGGGTGCGTGGTATACCTAGATTTATGGGCTTCTTCTAAAATCTTATTTCTTAATTCTCCTTGCTTAGGTACCCAAATTCTATTTTTGTGGAATCTCCAAATTCCATCAGCTCCTTGTTCTAATTCTTTTATTCTTCCTTTCATTCCTTCAGCATCATCCTTGATTGCTGTAGCTTGAACATTTTTCAATTGTTCCATTAAATCTAATTGTAGATTTAACCTAAGAGCACGAACTCGTCGTTGCTTCTCATGATACTTACGACTTAAGGCATCTGCAACTACATTTGCCTTTCCTTCATGATATTGAATATCACAGTCGTAGTCACTTAGGATTTCCATCCATCTTCTTTGCCTCATATTTAACTCTTTTTGCCCAAATATATATCTTAGGCTTTTGTGATCTGTATAGACAGTAAATTTACTTCCGTTCAGATAATGTCTCCAGATTTTCAGGGCAAAAATTACGGCTCCTAATTCTAAATCATGAGTCGTATAATTTTCTTCGTGCTTTTTCAATTGTCTTGAAGCATACGCAATTACCTTCTTGCGTTGCATTAGCACACATCCAAATCCTAGTTTTGAAGCATCACAATATACTTCAAAATCTTCAGTTCCTTCTGGTAATGCTAAAATTGGAGCATTGGTTAATTTCTATTTCAAGATCCTAAAGGCTTCTTCTTGTTTAGGTCCCCATTCAAACTTAACTGCTTTACAGGTTAGCTTAGTTAATGGTACGGCTATCTTGGAAAAATCCTTAATAAACCGTCTATAATATCCAGCTAAACCTATAAAACTTCTAATTTCCATTGCGGATTGCGGAACCTTCCATTTGGTAATTGCTTCTATCTTAGCAGGATCTACATGAATACCTTCGTGATTCACCATGTGTCCTAAAAATTGCACTTCTTGCAACCAAAATTCACACTTCGAGAATTTGGCGTACAATTTTTCTTTTCGTAACAAAGTTAAGAGTGCATGCAAGTGCTGACAATGTTTGTCCTGACTTTTGGAATAAATAAGTATATCGTCAATGAAAACAATTACAAATTTATCCAAGTACGGTTTACAGATTCTATTCATCATGTCCATGAATGCTGCAGGTGCATTCGTTAACCCGAAGGGCATGACTGTAAACTCGTAATGACCATACCTAGTTCTGAAAGCAGTCTTAGGTATGTCTTCCTCTTGTACCTTCAATTGATGATATCCGGAACGTAAGTCAATCTTAGAAAAATATCTAGCTCCTTGAAGTTGATCGAAAAGATCATCAATCCTAGGTAATGGGTATCGATTCTTAATTATAACCTTATTCAATTCTCTATAATCAATACACATTCTCATTGAACCATCCTTCTTCTTTATAAACAACACTGGTGCTCCCCACGGGGACGAACTAGGTTGTATGAAACCTTTACTTAATAATTCATCTAATTGCTTTTTCAGTTCTAACATTTCTGTGGGAGCTAACCGATAAGGTGCCTTGGCTATCGGTATAGTTCCTGGAATTAGATGAATCCTAAACTCTACCTCCCTATCTGGTGGTAATCCTGGTAACTCTTCTGGAAATACATCTGGGTATTTTGAGACTACTGGTATTTCCTTAAGTTCTTTACCCTTAGTGCTAATGATTACCGAAATCATATACACTATTCCTTACTTTCGTTCATAACTAGCAACTTTCATTACTGATATGAACTTCATGGGCTTACGTGGTTTATCTCCTGTAATTATGATTACTTCTCCAGTAGGTGTTTGAATTTCTATGGAATTTTGATCACAAAGAATTCGAGCATGGTTGGCTACTAACCAATCCATTCCTAACACAACATCAAATTCGGCTAATTTCATAGGTAATAGGTTTGCAAAGAATTTATGACCTGAAAGTTCTATATTTTCTTTTTGCAAAACTTTATTTATGCTAACAGTATTTCCGTCTGCCGTTTCGACTGTAAAAATCTGCCTAAGGTTGGTTAAAGGTAAATTAAGAGCTTGGCAGAATGAAGTATTGATAAAACTTTGGTTTGCACCAGAGTCAAATAATACTTTGGCGTAAATGTTGTGAACTAAGAACGTACCAGCTATCACATCAGGAATCATCTCGGCTTCCTGAGTAGTTAACTGAAAGGCTCGAACATTCTTCTTAGTAGCTCAGTTAGCTGTCTTGCCTTTGTTGTCTGCTGATTTGACCAATTTAGGACATTCTGGTTTAAAATGTCCCTTTTCTCCACAGTTATAGCAGATCATTGTTTTCTTTCTGCAGTCTTCTTCACGATGTCCTACCATTTTACAAAAATTGCAGGTTACATTACATCTTCCATAATGTTTCCTTTTGCAATTCCTGCAGAAAGGCGGATTTGAGGATTGCCCTGTTCCTCTTCTCTTGAAGTTGCTACTATTACCCGTACGAAATCCTTGGGTAATTTTCTGAGCCAGTTCCTTTTTCCTGTTTTCATCTTTTGTGCGTACTAGTTCGTCGGTTAGGGTATTGGCTAATTCCACTGCATCGTCAATAGTGCGAGGTCTCGCAGCTTTAACGATGTTACGGATTTCGCCAATCAATCCCCAAATATAACGAGAAATGAGTACCGGTTCTGGCGAAGCCAGTGTTGGTACCACTCTAGCATATTCAAAGAATGTCGAAGTATAACCGCGACAATCTACACCCATCATTCTATGGTTTAGGAACTTATTTGCCATTTGATCTTTTTCATATTCGGGACAGAATTTTCTTTCTACAAGACTCTTAAATTCTTCCCAATTCATAGCATATGCCATCCTTCTTCCTTTTGCTTGTAACACTGTGTTCCACCATTCTAGCGCCCCTTCTTTAAAAAGATTTGACGCGTACATGACCTGATCATCCTTGGCACATTTACTTATGGTAATTACTGCCTCGGTTTTCTCTAACCAACGCAGTGCCGTAGTCGCTCCTTCATTGCCTGCAAACTCAGTGGGTTTACAAGCAAGAAATTCTTTGTAAGTGCAACCAGGTGTTGCAGCTTTCATTTTCTTAGGGAGCGGAGCTTGCCGTGGTTCATCATCATGATTAACATGATTATTGCCTCCGTTTACGCTATTACTGAAGTTATCTTCAGAAATACGTTTGCTAGGAACGATTTGTTGCGGTTCGATTGGATTTTTAACAGCAGCAACAATTGCTGGAATAGCATTGGCTATCCCTTGAGCAACGATATTTTCTATATCCTGCCTAGTCATATATTGATCCCCCGGTTGTTGCTCAGATTGATTAACCTCATTTACTGGTTCATTATTAGCGTTTTCCATCTGATAATTAATATATAATTTATTAGTATCAAATAAATAAAAATTTTACATAAAACAATCATACAAAGTTCACAAACACAAATTTAACCAAAATTATAGATTTCTCGATTCCATTTTTATATATTTATAATATGCGTCCATACACACATTTATCTTACAAAGTTTTATTTTAAGTTATTTTACAGACTATATTCTACTTATTTATTTTACAACCACAGTTTCATATCCCCCTTATCCCTCGTCAGCTAATATTTTAATAACGGCGCTCCTTCTCATCATACTTCCAGGAGATCTGTTCTCCTACTTCCGGATCCTATTTCCCGCATCCATTAATTCTTCGCCAAAGTGGCGGAGTTCAGCTAAATTCTCATTGCTCATAGGTGGATTAGGTATAGGTTCAGGGTCGAATTGAGGAAGAAAGGAATAAGGACTGTTGAGCAAGTTTTGGAACTGCCAATCATTTGTCCACCACTCATCCATTCCTAGAGGTTGGGTGTGGATTATAGGTTCTGGGATTGCTGGTTCCAAATTTATTGGTAGTTGTGTTTCAAGAGAAGGGTGTAGATTATTATTAATTGGCCTAACGACATCACAGCTCGCCAATGCCCGATCTAATTCCTCCTGAAAAGGTAACTCCTCAACCTGTCTAGAGCTTTCCCCAACTTCCTTCTGGGTTTGCCTAGAACCTCCTCCAATCTCCATTTCTATTTGTTTAGAATATTCCTCAAACTGTATTCCCATCTGCCTAGACTCTTCCCCGACTTCAATCCCCTTTCCTTTATCTAAAGGATTTTCTATTTTAGGTAATTTTCTAGTTGTAGGCTTCCTCCTACGCACACGTCTCCATCCCACGAATCTTCTCCTTTTCTTGGGTTTGGGTTTCTCCGGAGGTGGAGCATTGAATTCCACAGGTTCTTCTATGTCTGGTATATATCTATTGAAATCTCTGGAAACCTCTATTTTTACCGGATAGAGATTTAGGTTTTGAAGGGCTTCAGACAAGTCGTTCATGCTGTTTAGCAAATATGCAAAATAAAAAAATTACTAAGTCAAAATTTTCATAAATAACCTTAAAAATTTATTGCATACCGTGGGACTAATTAAATACAAAGAACTACTGATAAATAAAAACATTTTTAGAGTTTATTGGACTTTATTTATTTACTAGATGAGGTTTCTAGCTTGTAGGTGATAAGGTTGCTAAAACTGAAACAAGTTATTTAAAGATTTGCATTTACTGCTACGGTGGCTAGCATATAAAGATCTGCCCATTTTTCATCTAACTTATCTTCCCATGGTGATTTACTGGTTAATTCCTGGGTTTCCTGTTTAACTTTCTTTTCTTAGGATTTCTTTATTTTCTCTTTACTTTTCCTAATAATCAGACTTCTTTTACTAGGAGAAAGTGGTTCCTCATATTGTGCCTTTCGCACAAATATTCCTTCTTCAGGAATTACAGAGTGCTTTGAGGATTTGGTTTGGGATGAACTTCCCTTCTCGTTGGATGACCTATCTAATTTAAGATAGATGTTTGACAGCTTTTGTTTACCCATACTGTACACAAATATTCAAATAAGAAAACACATAATCACATAATGACAAGTAGAAAAATTAAGTATTTTCTAAATACTTAATTGGCTTAAATCAGTGGCTCTGATACCACCTTATTTCTGTCACGGCCCCCGACCCGGTTTGACCCGTTTCAGGAGCCGCGGGACAGAAATCCCGTGGTATTTAATTAACAGCGGAAGTTTTCTTCAGGATCTTTTAAATACTGCAATTTCCCGATTATTTTATTTCACAACTCGGGATAAAACCCGGTAATTTACAATCTTGAGATTTCACGGAGAAATATTTTATTTTACAAAACATGTTTCTTTATTTTATATTGAGCCACTTCCTTAAGCTTGTAGTGCTTCGCGGCACTTTTCCTGGATCACAACAGATCACCTGAAACATGTTTGAAAAAGGTTTTGTCAGCGGAAAATACTGAGTGAATCATTCTATTTACTAAAACGACACATTTGTTATAATTTATAGTATAAAGAGCGATTACAAAGTTTTTATATCAACCAACTACCCTCGGTATTTGTCACTCGACTCGTTTCTGTGACTATGGTCATATCACCCATTGGCTAACTCGTTGTCCAATGGTGAAGATTATCAAGTAATGTATACAAAACCCCACATACCGGCTGTAATATGGAGATTACATAGACTTAATCCCTGTAATTATAACCTTGAAAATAAACATGATTTTGAAAGTAATTTGATAAAAAGAGAATGACTCACATTGCAGATTTAATTTTGAGCAGAGCCTAGCCTATTGATTAGCCTTTTAACCTAAATTTAATAACAGGCACACAATTTGGTTAGTAACTTAATACAACATTTACGATAACTCACGAGATTAAACCCTCACATCGAATGACAAAGTGCGATACTTAAACATCCATTGAATTAACGAATGACAAAGCATAAACCCTAATGTGGGCAGCACTTAAACATCCATTGGATAGTTTAATCGATCGGACATTGAATCGTATCAGCGATCGAGTTATTACCCTGTATTGCGGCGGCGATTAGTGATCCGTGTGTGTTGTGATAGTAAACAGGGCGTAACTCAGTGCATGTAGCGAAATTTTATGTCGTTTCAATACCAGAAATCAAGTCCCAATGCCTGCTATTTATACATAATTTTAACCCCGCTTACGGACCGTAAGCCTCATCCTTTACGGTCCGTAAGGGACACGAAAAATTTATAGGGTAGCCACGTCCTTGACTAGCCTTGCTGACTTGACTGTTTCTCAAAATTCGTTATTGACAGCAAGATTTCAAGATAATCGTAACTAGGTTTTTACCCCCCTGAGTTTTAGGGGCCCTGATCCTGATTCTGATTGTTCTGAAAATTTTAGGGTTTGTGCAGAATTAATTGGGTGTCTCAATTAGGGTTTCCTATTGGACAATTAAAATAATAATTAAGACTTTTTGATAGGAGTTGTTACATCAGAAAAATTAAATTTTCTGTAAATTGCCTCTGGAAATTGCATTCGTAAACTGCATTGGTTCAGACAGTTCACTGCACAGACAAAACTATTGTCATGGTTCAATGCGTTTTAGAAAGAACACTTTCTTTGGTGTTTTTAGGCAATTGCGTTTTAGAACTAAAACATTCTTGAAGTGTTTTTGGTGCATTGCGTTTTAGGTAAAACACTTTTTAGGTGTTTTCAGTCCATTGCGTTTTACAGAGAACGCTTTCTTTTGTTTTTTAGGCAATTGCGTTTTAGAATGAGTCATTTTTAAGTGTTTTCTGGCCATTTCGTTTTACAAATAAGACATTTCTTTGTGTTTTTTGTGCATTGCGTTTTAGGTAAAACATTTTTTTATGTGTTTTCAGTCCTTTGCGTTTTAGAAAACAGACATTTTAAGTGTTTTATGGCCATTGCGTTTTACAAATAAGACATTTGTTTGTGTTTTTGGTGCATTGCGTTTTAGGTAAAACACTTTTTATGTGTTTTCAGTCCATTGCGTTTTTTGAAAACAAACATTTTAAGTGTTTTCTGGCCATTGCGTTTTAGAAATAAGAAATTTGTTTGTGTTTTTGGTGCAGCGTTTTAGGTAAAACACATTTTTATTTTATGTGTTTTTAGTCCATTGCGTTTTAGAAAGTACATTTTCTTTTGAGTTTTTAGGCTATTGCGTTTTAGAAATAAGACATTTCTTCGTGTTTTCTGGCCATTGCGTTTTCTGGCCATTGCGTTTTGCAAATAAGTCATTTCTTTGTGTTTTTTGTGCATTGCGTTTTAGAAAAATGTCATTTTTTAGGTTTTTTTTCATTGCGTTTTACGATACTGGGGGTTTTTCTATTGCGTTTTACGCAACTGGGTTTAAATTTTTTTTTTTTTTGAAAATATAGCAATAGTATACTCGTTTTAAAGATAAAAAAACGCTCGTTTTTTTGGTGCAATTTTTATAAAAAAATAATGTCGTATGAAAGAGTTATTAACGTTTAAAAAATGGGGGGGAATTGGAGGAGAGAGAAACTATTGGTTTGGATTGACTATAAGACCTTGCGTACTGGGGCGCGACCAACCCACATAGCGCCGAGATGGCGCCGGCCACACCGGGACGAAGGGCGCTATGCCCAAAAAAAAATTCAGAGCGCGAAAAATATCGCGGCGCTATCGATTGATCTTTTGGACTTTTGACCGTTGTCAAACGGTCATATTTAAAAAAAAAAATTCATTTTTTTTAATTTTCACACTATAAATACATTCCAACTCTTCCATTTTTTTTACAAATCAATACATTCCAACTCTCATTCTCTCTATATTTTTTAAAAAGTGTTGAAGCTACTCTCACCTTATTAAAAAAAATGGGTTCCCCGTCGGAAGACTCGTTCACCAATATTTACCGAAGATTTTTTTCGCCCGAAGAAGACGCGGAGGAGGAAGAAGCGGTTACGAGTGTGTGTACTTTTATGATGCAAGCACTTGAGCACGTTCGGCCTACTCCCCCTCCACGACCCATCTTGCGGCGCACCTATATCTTGCGAGATCGTGAAGCCGCGAACGAGCGTTTGATGAGAGACTATTTTGATGCGACACCGGTTCACGGACCCAATGTTTTTAGACGGCGTTTTCGTATGAGCCAAAGGTTATTTTTGCGCATTTCTAATGATTTGGAAAATACGTATGATTTCTTTAAGCAAAGAATGGACGCGCGAGGATATTTAGGCTTCACCTCAATTCAAAAGGTCACATCCGCGTTACGCATATTAGCATACGGAAACACGTACGACATCAACGACGAGTACTTGAAGATGGCGGAGAAAACAACCCGAGATTGCGTGGAACATTTTTGCTATGGTATTTTTTATTGACTTTTATTTATTTATTTACTTACTTTTATATATTGATTTTTTAGTAGCTTACTAGTAAAACTTTTATATATTAAATTATATTTTAGGTATATGCCAGTTATATGGAAAACGTTATTTGAGAAATCCCACTTGGAACGACCTTCAACAAATATATGAGGTGCATCTAGAAAAGCATGGAATACCCGGCATGATTGGTAGCTTGGATTGTCGTCAATGGCGTTGGTATAATTGTCCAACCGCATGGCGAGGTCAACATACACGGGGTGATCAAAAAGGGCCAACTTTGGTATTACAAGCTGTTGCGTCATACGACCTTTGGGTTTGGTCGGCCTTCTTTGGTGTAGCCGGGTGTTTTAACGATATTAATACGTTAGAGGCTTCACCATTAATAGAGGGCTACATTTCTGGAACTATACCAAAGGCCGGTTTTCATGCAAACGGGAACGACTACGAGCATGGCTACTACTTGGCCGATGGTATCTACCTGGAGTATTCGATTATTGTTAAAATGTTTTCTGAAACGTTCGATGAAAAAAGAAAGTATTTTAAAAAATTACAAGAGTCTTCGAGAAAGGATATCGAGAGGTGTTTTGGGGTTCTACAGCAACGATGGCATTTTCTCAGAAATCCTTGTCGCATGTGGCATAAGGATAGAATACGAATGACCATGTATGCTTGCATCATTTTGCATAATATGATCATTGAGGATGATGGAAGAGCGATATGCCAAAACTATATTCCAGAAGATTTAGTCGAAGGAACCCAAGCAACAATGGAAGAGAGACTCGCAAATGCTCAGCTATTGCGATCTAGAGAAATACATAACACGTTGAAGGCGGATTTGGTTGAGCATGCTTGGGCGATTCGCCCAATTCGATTCAACAGTGATAACGACGAAGATTCCGAGGAAGAAGAGGTTGTGGAATTCGAAGACGGGAACTTTGAAGACGTAGGTTTGGATGCTGGAGAAAACGAAGAGGAAGAAGGAGAGAACGAAGACGAAGAAGATTAATCTTTGAAGTGTTGTTTTTTTTATTTTTTTAGTCCAACTTTTTTTTTTTTGGAACCGGTTCGAGGTTACTGTATTTTTTTTTATGTGTAATGTTTTTTTTTTTTTTTTTTAGTGTAATGTTTTTTAATTTAATGAAATGAATTTTAATTTTATAAAGTAAGAAAATAATTATAAAAAATTAGAAATTAATAATTGAGTAATGATTAGACGGGGGCTTTATGACTACGGGCTTAAAATGCATAAGGCCCCATAACGCCCCACGCTGACGTGGCGCGCCACGTGTCGCATAACGCCCACAAAGGGGCGTTATGACTACACATGGCCTAATGCCTCTAAACAAACTCACGCCCCTCTTTTCTTCCTTTTAATTTCCGTGATTTAATCTTAGCCCTTGATTAACTAAATGGATGGTCAAGATCATTTTCTAGCCTTCTTAGCCAAATAAACTTCCTATTGTATCTCCACCCATGATATGTAATTAATTAAGAGTGAAATATATCATATCTTTTTCACAAGCGCCTACTATATACATCTCGTATCTTTTACGCAAAAGATACATGATGGTATCAACTAGTGAGGTCACTGAGTTAGTACAATTAATGCTTTAGCTCTTGTATCATGGGAAACACATTTGTATAGAAGTGAACGCCCTGACCCGAACGCATGTAGTTTGAGATAATTGTATCCGTGTGTGGTTTGTACTTTGTGTCGTGGGTCTTTTTCAGGCGCTCTTTCACCTCCCAAAATCTGAATATTCGTACTCTTATTTTATTCCTCCCAATATGTGTTATTATTTTTGTAATTCGGTTTGTAGATCATCCTTATTTATTTTACAAAAAGAAAAGTTGTAATATTTTACCTACCAAATTAAAATAACTTTAATGATTTTATAAGAGATTGTGTTTCTTCAAAAGAATTTTGAAAAAAAAAAAATTGTATTCTAACTTAAAATCAGATTATTCCTAGAATTGTAAATAATCTTAAATCGTAATACCCTTTTTACAAAACATGATGGAATTTTTATAATTCAAGGTTAAAGGTTTAGTATTTTAACATTTTAAGTTTTGTTTTTGTTGGTACACTTTATGTGGACGCGACTCGACTCGGTTCGATTCAGTTCGGTTCGACTCGGTTAGGTCCGGCTCAAGCCCGACGTCACGACATTCCTCCGTCGTGCGCCTCAGAGTTCAACACGCGAAGCACGGAGAGCCGCGAACCATTTCCAGTTTACACATCACCATGACATCATCATGATGATGTCACATGTTGACTAAACTTTACAAATCTGATTATATGGAATTCATGTGTACGTGCATGCATTGCTCCTTGGGCCAATCAACTTTACATTGGGCCGAAACTACAAATGGGCCGAAACCCTTTATGACTTGTTTTGGCTTTTTATATTCGACAAAGACACTTGATATGGCGAACTCCTAGATTTCGTCAATATGTAGTTTCGTCAGTATGTGTGTGGCGAAATCCTTGATTTTGTCACACATGATTTTCGTCATATGGGATTTCGCCGTTGGTCAATATATATAGCACAGATGTTAACAGTTTTAGTCATGAGTGAGAACAGAGAGACTTGAGAGAGTCTGTAAAACATTGTTTGTATATGTTTGTGGTTGTACTCATCCCTAATCAATAGATATTGAACCTTTGGTTACGCGTGTGTGTTCTACATTGTGTTTGGTTTGCACCGTCACGGGGATTCCGCACCCGCGATTGTGTTTGTGATAAACAGAGAATAGGTTTTCGTGTCGGATCCTCCGAGAAAAAGGACCTACAAGTGGTATCAGAGCTTTGGCTCTTTTCCTTGTTTAAAACCAAACATTGTTGTGTTTTATCAAGCTTGTTTTAAGTGATTTTTAGAAACTGTTCTTTTGAAAAGTTTAAATATTTTCTGGAAAAAGGTTCAAAAATCATTGTTAATCTTGTTATTTTGCTAAAAGTTTGTTCGAAAACCTGTTATATTGCATCTATACATGTTGACATTTGGGTTTTTGTTAAAAGTTTAAGCAAAATAGTGTTCGGAAAATTTCTCCGGTGAAAGTTTGGCTGGAATCTTCATCGAGTTCGTCTGATATTCATAGTGTTCTTCATTGTCGTCAAACTATTCTTCATATAAAATTTGAGTTTGATCTTCATTTGTGTTTGAATTATGGTGTTGTTGGTTAAAATATATTAAGTTGACATTTTGGGTTTTCAAGGTATGATGAGCATGGTCTAGTTTGAAAATCGGGTGTGTTGTGTCAGAAATGGATAAGGATAAGATTTCTCTTGAAAAAGTTTACCTACTTTGTCTTGTCTGTATCCCACTTTCAGCAAAAGAAATTTCAACGAAATCCCCCTAGATTTCGTCACCATCCAGCATCTTCGCCACTCACAATCTTCGCCACATGGTATCTTCGTCACCATCAGATTTCGTCAACAATAAACAAACAGATTTCGTCACCCACAATATACATCAGATTTCGTCAACAATAAACATCTTATTTCGTCAAACACAAACAGATTTCGTCACCTCCAATTTCGTCAAACACAAACATTAGATTTCGTCAAAATCTAATTTCGTCAAAATCTAATTTCGTCAAAGGTGTCTTTTAAACAAAGTCTCTAAGGGGTTCTCGACGAAATCAGTAACTTCGTCAAAGGTTGTTCTTGTTGGACTGGACGGAATCTCTAAG
Source organism: Helianthus tuberosus (assembly GCA_030545235.1). NCBI lineage: Eukaryota > Viridiplantae > Streptophyta > Magnoliopsida > Asterales > Asteraceae > Helianthus > Helianthus tuberosus. The sequence goes on along the minus strand of JARYGA010011890.1, from coordinate 16,973 downwards.
TTCGTCATCAAGGATTTCGTCGAACATACTTGTGATTTTAAACAAAACCTTTGCAAATCATACTTAACCATCTGTTTTCAAGTTGTTATTCAGGTACAATTGTTCATATATCAAATATGAGTACAAATCCATTCGATTGGAGCATTAGCACGGTCCCTGATATGTGATGGGTTAAGTCTTTGATGCTACAAGAAAGAATTTTGGCTAGTCAATGGGCGTGCGTGGCAAATCAAAATCAAAGTATCCAAAACCTGCTCATAAGCAAAAATGAAACGAGTAGCAATAACCGTCCGCCAAAACTCAACCACATGAATGACTATCCATCGTGGAAAGGTCGTTTTCAGAATTATGTTTTAGGTCAAAACACCGATTTATGGATGTGTTTCACCACAGCATATAACGTCTCTCTTGAGGAAGCCGGATCAAATGCTACGACTTTGGCGACCATGGCTGAAAACGACAAGAAGGCGTATGACCTTGAAAAGAAAGCGTTTGCTATTCTTACGCAAGCATTGCACAAAGATATCTATCATCAATTCGCCCATTGTACCAGCACCAAAGCCTTGTGGGACATCCTAGTTAACAGAGGAGAAGGAAATGCGGCCACACGGAAGACGCGTCATGATTTACTAAAGAAGGAGTTTGAAGGGTTTATGTTTGTGCAGACTGAAACACTGAATGAGATGACAACTCGTTTTTATCATTTAATTAGTGAAATGATTTCTTACAAGGTTGTTGTATCTTCGCAGGAAATAGTCGCACGGTTTGCTGATGCTCTACTACCAAAGTGGAGCCCATTCATTGAGTTGTTAAAGCATACAGGTGTATTGGATACTGTCAGTATCTATGAGTTTGTTCAAAAGCTGGAGAACAAGGATGCAGAAGAAATCAGAAAAGCTAAACTAATTCCTGTCCCTCAAAATCCAGAGATGTACTTTGAAGGGATTGCTCCTGCTGCTAGTACAAGCCAGCAACCAAAGATACAAACAGCTTTTGTATCAAATGCTTTCGACCCAAATTCCTATTTTGGAGGAGTAGTTGCACAACCCCAATTTGACATAAATGCCTATCTTCCGAAACCTCAAGTGGCCACACCTCAACCCCAATTTGATATAAATGCCTATCTTTCGAAACCTCAAGTTGCCACACCTCAACCAATTTGATATAAATGCCTATCTTCCAAAACCTCAAGTTGCCACACCTCAACCCCAATTTGATCCAACTGCCTATTTTTCTAAACCACCACAAGCCCAACCACAACAAGCCTTCTATGGTAACAAACCTGATACTTCAAATCTTTCCAAAGTGAGTGTAGAAGCTGCATGGGATCACATTGAAATAATTACCATTATGGTTAATGCCTACATCGGATTAGTCGCAAGTCAAATTGGAAACATTAATTTGACCAATGAAGATTATCAGCAGATAGACAGAGATGAGATGGAGTTGATGGACATTAAGTGGGCGTTTGCTAGCGCTGTGAGAAGGGCAAAGGATTATATGAGCAGAACGGGGAGAACCAGCTTGGAAAGCAAAAGGGATACCAAGTACGGGTTTGACAAGGGTGCTGTCACATGCTTTAATTGCGGTGAAAAGGGTCATTTCAAGCGTGAGTGCAAACGCCCTAGCAACCAACAAGGCAACCAAAATCCCTTCCAAAATCAAACAAGTACCTCAAATCAAGCTAACAACGAAAGAGGGATAGTAGCTGCTAACAACCAAACCAACCAGTCAGGGCCTTCAAACCCCAACCGAGCATTGATAGTTCAAGCTGATGAAGGATGTGATTGGTCCGTACAGTTGGGAGGAGGAACTGCATGTTATGCGAAGATCATTAGTCACATCAAGCATGTGCACAAAGAAGAATTCTCTGAAGATGATGATAGTTCGGGATACAGTGGCAGTTCCGATTCAGAATCAGATGTGAATGAAGGAATGGATTCTGAAGGTGATAGTCTGTTGAAAGATGCTGAGGAGGTCAAGTGTCAGAAATATGTCTTGATCAAGAAAGCTGATGCTACATCAGAAGAAATGGAGAAGATTCTTACTGAAGATGGATCTATCTCTTCTCAGACTGCCTTTATGGCTAATGTCTCAGCTTCTACAAGTCAGGTAAAATCTGAAACTCCTAGCATATGTAGTGATTGTGCTGATATGAAACAAGAATCTGAAAAGATTCACACTCACAATCAGAGTTTGGTTATTGAACTGTCAAAGTGCAAAGAGGCAAACATGGCCTTAGCTCGCAATGAAAAAGATTTAAAATCGCTAATTGAAACACTCAAGAAAAATATTTCTGAGTTGTCAAAAACGGTTTTTAATAAGCAAACTAGTATTAATAATTACATTAATATCATTGAGGCAACTAAGAAAGAGCTAGCCGAGGCGAAATGTGAGCCTGAAGCGATCAAGCTCAAATTGGAGAGTTACTCAAACTCCCGATATGTGGTTAATCACATCATTGACGTTCAACAACTAAAGGGTAATGTTAAAGGCGTTGGGTATAAGTCGTGCCCGCCTCCTTTGAGACACAACTATATCAAGATGCCCGATGAGGAGGAAATTCCGCGTTTTGAGACAACTGTACCTCTTGATTATGAGGAAGTTACAACTGGCTTAGGGTTCAAAACGGACAATTCATCGGAGGGCTCATTTGATAGCAAGGAAAAGTCATCATGTGCTTCAAATCAAAGTCCTCCAACCATTGAGGACTATGATTCTTCGGATGATGAATCAGATGTGAGTGATGAGGATAAATCTCTTGACGATAGAAAAGGAGTAGAAGTGCCTTTTGAGAATCACATTCTGTGTGATCCTCATACTCCTGCTGTGCAATCAACTGGTGCTAAACAAGAGATAGAACCTATCACTGAGATAGTGTCTACCATTAAAAGTGATAATGTGTTGTATACTTTGGTCGGTGATAGTAAAATTTATTCAGACAAAGATTTTCCAATAAAAAACGTCAATCAATCTTTGATTGATAAAGTGTTTGAAGATACCACCAGTAAGTTTTTGGAAAAGGGGATCCCGAGAGTTTCAGTAACTCAGTGTGATCCGATTCCAAAAGCTGAAGTTAGAAGAAATTTTGGAAATCAAAAATCACCAACGAAGCAACAACCTATCTCTTTTAAGGGTAAACAGCAACAACAACGAGCTCAAAATTCTAAAGGTTCACAACCGAAGGTTGAGACCAAAGGAGCTCCTTTCAAGAAGAAAAACAATGATGTTAAATTTGTAGCATCCAAGGGTACTGACAAGGTGGAGACTTTTGAAAATAAATCCAATACGGAGTTTTTTCAAAAGGTCAAAATTTTGAAACGTAATAGTGATAACAATTACACCCAACACACAAACGGGTATGAAGCTAGTACCTCGGGGTCTACAAATTCAACGTCAGGTCATCGAACAGAATCTCCTAATTTTGTTGAAAGGAGATCATGCTTTAAATGCGGGGAGTTTGGTCACATTATCAGAAATTGCACAAACTCTCCGAAACCAAATTTTGTAGAAAGAGCCCCTTTTGAACAAGGTCACCAACAACGTCGTCCTGTGTCACCAAAAACTGACAAACGCACTATTAAAGAACAGGAAACAAAACAACGACGTAAAAATCTGAAGGTGATCGAAAAGGCTGTAAAAACGGAAGTTAAATCTGTTAATAGGAAACCTAGTTTGTCACAACCATTAAAACCAAAAAGTGTAAATAATACACAAAATGGTAAAAGGAAACAGGCTTGGATACCAAAAAACAGGCGAGGATTCAGGGGGAGGCTTGCAATTTAAGGACCTTCAAGAAATTGAAATTACATTTCTTGATTCTCAGGGGCAACCCAAGTCTATGAAGGCTTGGGTCCCCCTCTCCAACTAATCTCTGAGTGAGTGTGCAGGATGTTCCAGGAGGAACTATCGATAGTCATCGGATTGTTGATAGTGGAGTGTCCATGCACAAGATCGGCGACAAAGAAATTGTTGCCTTTGATGGAGAGAAAAAGAAAAGAAGACAGAATTGTCTGTCGAAAGAAATTGAAAACCTTCGACAAAATGCAAATCATACCAAAGTTTGATTGTTCAAGGCTTTGATCGGGTCCCCAGGATAGATTCAATCAAAATGTACGCACCTGCAGCACGTCTGATGTTCAAAATCAACAAGATGAACGTGCAGTGTACATTTCTTCGCGGTGTGATTGAAGAAAATGTGTTTGTTGAACAAACCAACCGGGTGTGCGGATGCCTTGGCTTGGATTGAACAACCGCACACTACTTTTCAAAGAGAAAGACAAAGACATTTGCTGGTGCAATGTGGAAGACCAGCCGGACCCAGAGGTCTATGATCTTGTTGCTGTGAAGAGATTTCTCAGTAGCTACAAAATCGACTTTGAAATCCACACCTGGTGAATATCCAGTTTAGGAGAGCGCTCAGATTCCTTGCAATGCAAGAAGCTGTTGCAGGATACGGTTTTAAATTTCATATCTCTCCTATACTTGTCGATATTTAAGCTGCTTTATGAATAATTATTATCTCGTACAACACTCTTTGACCTGAGGTAAAACATGCGTTAACCGACATTGAGGTAAAACATGCGTTAACTGACATTGGGAAATCGTTTTTGTAAATACCTTTGTGTTTTTAAAATTTATCTTAGTTTATTGATTTAGGGGGAGTAAATCCAAAATTGAAAATTCAAAAACATCGAAAAATTTCAAAAACCCAAAAAACAATAGAAAAACAAAAATGAGTTTCCTGGCAAGCAAAAGAGAAAATGATAGTACATCAGTGGTCTGTTGAAACCTCTTTAAACTGAAATGCAAAATGAAAAATGTTTAAGCAGCTCTATATAAGATGTACCGGTAGGCTCACAATCATCTTAAAGTTTGCAGGGTGATATAAACTTAAATCGACTGAAGACCAGGTGGGAACCACTCATTGGCATATGGTCTTAGTACCGAAATTTCGTTTGAGAGATTGCCGAGGTTCTGAGATATGTGGTCTTTATGCTGCTTATCATCTGGGTATCATGGTTGTATCTTTTACCGAAAAATAACGGAGACGAAGTCTAGATCTTCCATGATACCATTCATACGTGTACATATTGCATTCGACCTCAATAAGTGATCAACAATCACATGCCCATTCAAATAAGTGATAATATATCACAGCTTTCTTGCGGGAGTCAAGTTCGTCTCTTTGCTGTACGATGTACTCACCTATTCACGGACTTGCTCATGTGCCCTCATCATCTGAAATTCAAGTTCCTCATCAATAAGTGATTCTATCACATAGGGCTTGTTTTCAATCAAAATAAGTGAGTTTCTCACATCTTTTATACGGTCAAACAGATGATAAACGGTATACTCACCGGTAAGATGAACTCTCGTGCATACCTTGATACGGGAATGTGTCGTGTGTGGATGGACACCGGTCTGTAAGTATAATTCATACCTTAACGTATCCCCTCGCCATGATTACAACTGATAAGTTGAGCTTATGTGGACAACAATACCGATAATTGTTATAGGATACTTATCTAAATGTTAACTAATTGAACAAAAAGAGCGTTTTGGCATGACCGTACACTGATATGATTCTCTTACCCTCGAAACTCGCAAAAAGAATGTCTGTAAATATTTGTTTACTGCTTTCGTTTCTGCATCTTTGTATATATTTATTTATTGCTTTCCGTCTTTACATTTTCAAAAATTGAAAAATTCCAAAAAGATTTTAGGTGTGTTTTAATATAAACTTTATAAAAGCCAAAAAGATTTTGCTTCTAGTTTATTTTTGATTGACCGATGTTGGAACTCGAGTCTATCCTTCCCAAAATCCTGATCGTAAGCCGGAAAACAATTGCATCTTCATAAACTGTCGAAGTTAACAAGTTTTGAAAGTTAAAGGGTTAAAATTGATCAATTTTTAAACTTTCAAACTGTTGTCAGTTGGTGTTTAAATGAGAGTTGGTCTCATATGTGTCATGCGCTTATATTGTTTGATGTCAATTCTTAGTAAGGTTTTCGTTTGAAAACTTTCTTAGATTGATTTTATTCTTCTCGGTTGTTCTCATTACGTTTTTAGCTCTGTTGTATGTGCAGATGCGGCATTCAATCTAGCTAAAGATGAAGAGAATGTCTCAGACGACAATCCGTAAAGTGAAGACTTGACATTGATGCAATCAGAAGATCAAGGTGATCGAGTTGCAGCTGATCAGTCATCAACACCGAAAGGATCTGAAGTATTGAAGATCAAAAGATTCACGAGTATCATTCAAGGGGGAGTTTGTTGATACACTCCCTATTTGCGACACGTGAAGACCTTTTAAAGATCCAAAAATGTGAAGAACGAACCATCACGAGTAGCGTCCAAGGGGGAGTTTGTTGGTACATTTTATGTGGACGCGACTCGACTCGGTTCGATTCGGTTTGGTTCGACTCGGTTAGGTCCGGCTTAAGCCCGACGTCACGACATTCCTCCGTCGTGTGCCCCAGAGTTCAACACGCGAAGCACGGAGAGCCGCGAACCATTTCCCGTTTACACATCACCATAACATCATCATCATGATGTCATGATGATGTCACATGTTGACTAAACTTTACAAATCTGATTATATGGAATTCATGTGTACGTGCATGCATTGCTCCTTGGGCCAATCAACTTTACATTGGGCCGAAACTACAAATGGGCCGAAACCCTTTATGACTTGTTTGGGCTTTTTATATCCGACGAAGACACTTGATATGGCGAACTCCTAGATTTCGTCAATATGTAGTTTTCGTCAGTATGTGTGTGGCGAAATCCTTGATTTCGTCACACATGATTTTCGTCATATGGGATTTCGCCGTTGGTCAATATATATAGCACAGATGTTAACAGTTTTAGTCATGAGTGAGAACAGAGAGACTTGAGAGAGTCTGTAAAACATTGTTTGTATATGTTTGTGGTTCACTACTAGAAAACTAGGTTTTTCCGACCGCAATTTTGGTCGCAAACCAGTCGCAATTGCCCTGTTGCGACTGTTTTCCGACCGAAACTGCGATCGGAAAAACACCCGTCGCAATTGCTCTACTCCGACTAACTTGCGACTGCTGTTATCTTTTGCGACTTTAATAATGGTCACAAATATTGCGACTGCTCCTAGTTTTGTGGGACTTTGGTTGCGACGTTCTTGATGCGACCGTATTCCGACCGCATGCCTTTTACAAACTGTGATCGTTTTCCGACCGCATGCCTTTTACAAATTGCGACCGTTTTTGCGGTCACAATTTTTATTAATTATAGCCATCTTCTATTTTAACCTGCATATAATATCAATTTTAAAATTTACATATTATCAAATTTTCACAATTATATAAAACATTCCACTTAAAACATCAAATACCAAAGTTATCATAACAAAATACATATTCAAAACAAAGTGTTTATACGTTTGGAAACCTAAGTCAATGATTATGCGTTTTGAAACCTAGCTTTTAGCATTGCTTCAATGTTTGCCATTCTTTCATTCATAGCCTCTTTCCCCGCCTTATCTTTCATTGCTGCACTGTTCTCTTGTTGTTGCCCAGTTCTCTTGTTGCTCAGAAGTTATTTGTACTAGCTTGAGTCCGGTCAATCCACCAATGTCTAATGTCGGCAGTTAACTGAATCAACCAAACCATTTATAACGAAACTAATCGGTTATAATAAAAAAAACATAAAAACCAAAATATCGGTTATAGGTCGGATTTAGCCAATAACCAAACCGAACCAGCCAATACTCACCCATAGATGTCATTAATTATGAAATTAACATACAACTAAAGTTAAAAATATTTCACCTGCAGCTGAAGTAATAAAGATCCACAAGTTGGCTCTGCCATCTGGTATCTGTTTATGAGACATATATAAATGTTGATAAAAAAAGATTAAAAGCAAACACAATCCAAAATCTAAATACTATACTACAATCAGAAAACCAACCTAATCTATAAAACTAAAAAAATCAATAAAACCCTACATTAATCAGCATCTAAATTACTTCATCTACACTCCACAAAAATCCTTAATCAATACTCTTCACTAAATCATTTCATCGCTAAACAAAAATGCACGTCAAATTATGACCAAACAGCGGTAAATTTGCAAATAAACGTCATCGATTTTGAAATAAGCATCAAATTCGAGCCCAAAAAAAACAGAGTGTACTGTAAGTACGCGATCATATCAGAATTGCACAAGAAATCGATACATGTGTATAGATGATTAACCAACCAATTGAGGTTTACTTACAGCAATCGAACGATGATTTATGGATTGGTTTTGTTCAGAAGTTTTAGTTTTTTTAATAATAGTTAACGTGTCAAGTATGATCACCAAAGTTTACTTGCAGTTTCTTGCACATAATTAGATCATTTGAATATTAACCTCAAAAGTGCAGCCTAAATGTATGCTCCTTTCTCTTAAACATGTAACTGTTTAAAATATGATCTCAACCGATTAATTCACGGATCTCAACTCACTACAGATTTTTGTAGGGGTGTTCAATAGCTAGCATCCATTTATTGAGTGGTTTACCATATCCTTAATAACATGAACATGTGATAGGCGAGTCTTAATTATTTGATGAAGCGGAAGTAAAGATACAAATGAATGATATGAACGAAACATATGACAAGAGTACTAAAGAAGTATGCCATTCAACTGTCTTGAAATTAAGCTACGTAAATAATTCACAAAAAATGATATGAATGAAACACATGACAAGAGTACTAAACAAGTATACCATTCAACTGTCTTGAAATTAAGCTACATAAATAAATCACCTTACTGCTCATGAAAAGCAGCTCTTCTCGCCTTGGTTCTTCCAAGAAACAACCTGACCCCCATACAAGATCACCTAAACCAATAAAAAAATCCAAATCATCAACCAATAGACTCCCTTCCTTCCAATTTCACCTAAAAAAACAAACTATGATGATGCTTTGCAAACACTTATTCTACAATGGAGTATAAAACCGGTATATGACATCTAAAGAAGTATATACAAAGTAAAGGCATCCGCCTTTCATTATTATACTCAATGCCCTATAATTTCAAGTTAAACATTTCTCATAAACACACATTGCCATTGCAAATTATACACATATACTAGATCTATACATTCAGTAGAAACTACAAAACTGTATTAATTTCATTGATCATCCGAAATTTGCAGATTCGATAACTTCGGCAACAGTTGGAGATCATCAACTGAAGTTTCACAATTCCAATGATCGTTCACCGAACCAAAACCAAAACCAAAACCACAACTCAAATTTCATTGTTCTTGTTCAACAACAGATCAACAAAAAACCTCTCAAACGAGCATTTCAATTGAAGTTTACAACAAAAGTTGTGAAATAACGTAACAAACAACTGAGCATTTGAAATCACGCCATAAACTAACTAACAATAAACAAACAAATGGAAAAAAATGCATTATCTAAACAGAAACAACAACGAACCTCCGTCGTTGATCCGGTAGGCTCACGTAACAGAATTCGAGGCGATCGATCTCCGTCGTTGATGATATTAACCGCCATGTGAGATCGATCACAGTATCAGCAACAAACAAACAAACCTGCACAGAAAACGAGGAATACAACGGAATACGAACGGAATAATAATATTATGACGAAAATGAGGAATTTGAAAACATGGAATGAGGAAATGAGGTATATATAGATACAAATTATGTATCTAACACCGCGTATGTCATGATTTCATCTATTGATTTGATAAAATATGAAAAGTTTGATGCTAAAAAATGGAATAAAACAAATATGGAAACAAAAGATGTCATTATCGATAACAGTTAATTACAATCTTACGCTTAATTTTATTTCATTAAATATTATAATGATATAATAAGAGAGTCGATCAGCTTCGTGTTTGGAGAACAGCTTACAGCCCACCAACTATGCCAAAAGCCAGTGCGGTTTGTATTTTTATTTTTTGTTTTTTAGTAATAAACCAGTGGAGGAGATGCACACTGGACCGGATCTACGGTTGTTATCAACTCGGTTAGGACAAACAACAAACACAAATCACAAAGTAAAACAAAAACATTCCCCTCTCCATACCTCATAACCTAAATCGTAGATCTCAAACCCTAATCTCACCAAAAACTCGCAATAAAAACCAAAATTAACCTAATCAATCCAAAATTCATCATATCAAGATGCAGCATCGTTCATAACAACATGATTCCAAACTAAATTGGTTCTAAAATCGCAGAATTAACAAGAGCATCGACTTCAATCATGTATTCGGATTCTTCATCCATACATTAAACCTAATTATTAAAGGAAATGAAGAGAGAAACTGACCTAATCGGAGTCGCCAGAATCAGATCGGTGAAAGGATTTCTTCGAGCGGCAGATCTTCTCAAAATCAGATTGGTGAGAGGATTTCTTCAATCACGTATTCGGAATCAGTCGTCGGATTTAACACACGGTTTCAAACTGGAATCAGTCGTCGGATTGCTAACATTGAGTCGGATTATTAAAGGAAATGAAGGGTGACACATACCAGATGTACCGTGAGTCGCAGATCTGTTTTGATGAATGAGGAGCGCGGATTCGTCAGAATCAGATCGATGAATGATGAGGATGATGAACGATGATCGCCGGAGTCGCAGATTTGTTTTGATTGAATCCGGGAAGTCGCAGTTGAGGATGATGAACGATTAACAGATCTGTTCTGTTTGAAGCTTCTAAACTTATGGTTACTCAGTTTTAACCCAGAACTTATGACTATTTGCAGTTTTTACCCTAAATACTGATGAATAATTTTTTGCTTTTTCTATTTTTTTATATTTGTGACCGCTTTAAACGGTCGCAACTTTTGTTTTTATATATTTCTCGTATTTGTGACCGTTTTATACGGTCGCAACTTTTGTTTTTTTGTTTTTTTTTATTTGCGATTGCTTTAAACGGTCGTAACTTTTGCTATTTTTTATTTTTCTCGTATTTGCGACTGTTTTCCGACCACAAAGATACGGTCACAAAATTTGCGACCGTTTTGCGATCGAATCTGGATTGGTCTTTAATTTTGCGATTGTTTTGGTTTTAGTCACAAATCGGTAGCTAATTTTGCGACCGTCTTATGTTAGTCGCAAAATTTGGTTGCAATTGCCTAGTTTTCTAGTAGTGGTTGTACTCATCCCTAATCAATAGATATTGAATCTTTGGTTACGCGTGTGTGTTCTACATTGTGTTTGGTTTGCACCGTCACGGGGATTCCGCACCCGCGATTGTGTTTGTGATAAACAGGGAATAGGTTTTCGTATCGGATCCTCCGAGAAAAACGGACCTACAGTTTTAATGAATTCTTTTATTCGGTTTAGTGTTCTAAAAGGAGTATGTTCTGATTATGTTTGTTAAGTTAGAAAATAAGCTAAATATATAACATTATGTTCTGATGTTGATACTTGATAAAAGAACATTTTTGTATAATAAGAGTGTATAACTTTTTTTTTCTGTTAATGAATTAACTTCAGTTATATTAATTCTAAACGGGTTGGAAAAAAAAAGTAAATCATTAACTAGGACTAAAGTCATCCAAAATGTATTTTAACAAATAAAACCCCATGAATATCTATTACTCAAATCACTAGTTTATCATTGAATTAATGTACATGTTTAATTGTATTTGACAAGTTCACGAATTAAAAACTATAAAAATATTGGACAAAACGTGTTATGAGCACAGCCGGTCGGACCTCTACATTTTATCACCACTAATGCTAAAGGGAAAGCAATATTCATGGACTGGGTGGCCCAAAAGGTATATTATATATATTCAACCTCCTGTCTAATGTAGATGCATGTTTTGTGTACATAAACTATCTTATAATGGAACCAGTATCTTGCATGTTTTATGTATGTTAACATAAAACAAAGATCTCTGTGGTGGAATGGAATTGAAAGAAAATTGGAATTGGAATAGAGATTGAGATCAGAATCAGATGCTTAGCCCACTTGTATTTTGTTTTGCTATATATACGGACCGCAATTTGTTTGCAGCATAATCCATCATACACAAACAGATCATTAATCTTCTTTGCGCGCATATTTTTCAAGCAAATTCTTGGACTCGTCATGGTAGGAATCCCTTACTCCGGTTCACTTCTAATTTACAGTTTTTTAAAGTAAATTTGTAACTCGTATTTAAATACCAAAGGATAAGAGCAAGCAATTGGGACCATGGGGAGGAAATGGAGGAGATGAATGGGAAGATGGAGCACACAATGGAGTTAGAGAAATAACTCTCGTTTACGGAAGCTGCATCGACTCAATCCGTGTAACATATGATAACAATGGTAAACCCTTTCTGGCTGAAAAACATGGTGGCTTTGGTGGAACGAAATCAGCTCAGGTACATACATTCTAACCAAGTCTCCAGGTGCTTTATAGTTGGAAACTAATTTATGTAATTTCTTATGTATTAATTTCAGATTAAGTTGCAATTTCCTGAGGAGATCTTAGTAAGTGTTAGTGGGCACTATTGTCGTGTGGTTTATGGAGGTAGTCCGGTGATTCGATCACTCACTTTCAAGACCAACAAAAGAACACTTGGGCCATTTGTAGGTCCGGCTAGGGGAGGATCTAGTCGCCTAATCCTTGTGTACAAACCAACCCGGTTGTGCGGAATCCAACCGGGAAAGCAAACCGAGATAGAACACGTAATAACACGACACGCAAATATCACCGTTTAACAACACTGTATTAATACGAATGAAAGGGTTCAGTTACAACTCAATGTTTACAAATGTATTTTGCAAACTCTCTGAATGTGTGTGTGTGTTCTGTGTGCTCTGCTTCTGGTGTCTACCGAAACAGAACAAATGAAACCTATTTATACTAACAGACACACATACATGTGACGAAACAGAAGACAGGCGACGAATCAAAATCATGGTCGACGAAACACATCTATTTCGTCGACTTCTGGGCTGATTCGCCGATGTGGCCTTTGGCCCAAACAGTTGAGGCCCAATTCCTGTTTCGCCATCTTCTCTCAGCCCAAGGACTTTGATGTTTAGCCCAGTCCTTGTCTTGATCTATCATTGTTTGATCTTGTACGTGACGGAGGAAAGCCATTGCACGAGCCAACATTCATCAAGTCGAGTCGCGTCCACAATCATGTATCAACACCATTTGGGGTAGAAGAAGGAACACCCTTTAATTTCTCGACAAATGGAGGCCGCATTGTAGGTTTTTATGGGCGAAGCGGGTGGTTTCTAGATTCACTTGGGTTCTACTTATCAAGCCCAAAACCAAGCCTATGCCAAAGAGTCTGGGCGATGTTTAAAAGGTTTTGAACCCTCTTTCTATTAAAGATGGTGAAAATTGAAATCATTGGGGGCATATGAGTACCATAGCTAGTCTTAAACCAAAATAAATTGTTTGTGTACTTTGTTATTGATCAAACGTAAGAAAAAATTGATTATAATGATAAGTCGTATCGATTATTAACGTGCAAATTGTGGGGCATCTAAGGGCCCGTTTCTATTATCATATTTGCAATTCCAATTCCTTTGAAATCCTGTCTCTTTCTTCTCATGTTATTATTTAGAAAAAATAGTTGATCAACATTAATTTATTTGACTCTCCTTTACATTTACATATACTTATGCATTAAAAATCTATCTGTATTAATTTAAAAAAAAAACCTATCTGTATTATATATAAATTCGTTTTAGAATCCAGAACATTTACCAATGGGGTGGTGGTCCATTGGCAAAGGCAAAGCCTTTAAACACCTTGGTAGATGGAGGTCTTGGGTTCAAATCCCAGAAACAACATTGAATAAAAGGAATTTGCAGTTCAAAAAAAAAAAATCCAAAACATTTAGTCAATGACATAACTTTAATTAAATGGACAGATGGTGTAAAAATAAAACATTTTTTTTGCCCATTCTCTGTTAATATAAAAAAAGAACCCCTAAAAATTTCTCACAACTCTCTTTCCCTCCCTCCCTCCTCTCTCTTCATCCGTACATAAAATCTTTCATAAAGATTAAAATAAAGAGTTAAATATCTGGTTGGCCTTTGTGGTTTGCAGATATTGAAGAGTTGGACCCAATGCTTCAATAATTACAAAGTTGGTCTCAATGATTGTAATTTTTGCACTCGTCTGATCCTTATCAATAACTTGTATTAACTTTCTTAGTTAAATGCACATGCAATTACTAATTTATCCATGAACAATTTAACTAAAACACAAAATGATAAAACAATTAAAAAACATAAAATATGCATATACCCACTCCATTTTGCAGCTCCGACTGCGGACTATTGAGAATGAACAGAGGTGGGGGAGGCTATGGTATCACCCAAGCACACAACAACCTCCATAATCACTATATGGCCTTTGGTTTAGCAGGGATTCCTCGACCATGTAGGATTTTGCAAGATAAGGGGAAAATTGAGTTGCAAAACTTCTAGAATTTGTTTCAATGCATTCAAATCACTGAACTGTTCATCCATTCGTCTCATCTTCAATCTCTTCTCCAACTCTCCATCCCTTGTAATTGTTGCTTGATTATGCAAACTCCGGGGAGATGTTCTAGAACATTCCGGCTTCAAATTTTGTGATTGATTTGGATGTTTCACTTGAAAATTGTTGCAGTCTATGTCTCTATATTTTGAGTGAACCAGATCTCTCGAAACCCTATACTCTGAACCCGGTCTCGGTTTCTCCCGTATATATATATATATATATATATATATATATATATAGGGCAAGGCTACATAGGAAACCCTATCTATATGAAAAACCCTAGAAAACCCAACCTCCCGACATTTTTTTTTTGAAAAAATTAACACATGTAATATACATGTTTTTAAGAGTTTTGGGCCAAAAAAATCAAAAAAGCGCCGAAGGGATCTTTTTAAAAAAAAAAAAAAATTTCAGCAACTTTCAGCATTGTTGTCTAACACATGTTAGGCACTGAATTTTGTTTATTTTTTTTAAAAAAATCCCTTCGGCGCTTTTTTGTTTTTTTTGGACCAAAACACTCTAAAACATGTATATTACATGTGTAATTTTTTTCAAAAAAAAAAAATGTCGGGAGGTTGGGTAAAAATGGGTTCCCATTTGGGTTTTCAGAGTTTTCTATGTAAAAAGGGTTTTCTGTCTATCTTTATCCTATATATATATAAAAGTCTGTATGTTTTTAAAGTAAAAAAAACTTAAAGGGTCTGGATTTATGAACCAAAAACGTTAAAGTCCAACTGTTTAGAAGCTCAACTGTTTTTGCCCAATCAAATTCAGAAGCCTAACTGTTTTAGTGTGTAGTGGATTAATGACTTAGCCAAATCAATAAACAAACATAATGGATTAATGAATAGAGCCCACATTTTTTATCTCGCACAGGACTATTTTTTTTTCTTGTGATTTCCAGAGACGGTTGTGTGGCACGTGGACTGAAATGAGTTGACACAACTTTTATCTATAAGAAAACTTTATTTTGGCATGTGGGATACTTGATTAATATTATTATATGAGAACTTTTCACCAATGAATTTTTGTTTCAAGTTCGATCCATCCGATGAATACAATATTGAATCTTTTTCAAACCCACTAATTAACTAGTGTGTTTATTAACAAAAACATGTGTTAGAATGGAACCGGATATGGAATCGATGCATGTTTTATGTAATAAAAACCTGTGCTGGAATTATATATGGATGCCATGTTTGTATTTCAAATACAAAATAAAATAAATGCTGGAAATTATCCCTACAACAATTTACCAACTTTCTATCATGTGTATTTTTCGGTATTCAATTTTGTATAAAATCCATTGCATATAGTACAACTCTTTTTATGCTAATTTCCATTATTATTATTATTAACTATTTTATTCACATCATATCTTTTATTCAAAATAGTTTTTCACCACAATTTTCTAACAAAATCTTTGACTGGTGATCATGGTATATTGGTATGAAAACCCGAGCACCTATGGAATGAGAAGGGAATCTGAATAGGAATACGAACATGTTATATGCATGAAGAATATCAAACTGAAACTTTGGAATGGAATAAAAACTCTGATAGAATGCCAAACATTGTACTACTATGTATGCTCTATATAAGACATCAAATTGTTTCCACGATTATCATCACATCTTTCTTTGCAGTTTATCTTTCTAGCAACTCCTAAGACTCATCATGGTATGAAACCATTCTTAATATTCTTTAAACTAGTTTAGCCAATGCTACCAGGCTAGCTTCTATGAATTTTAATAATGATCTCGATCACTGATACTTGAATTATATGCAACAGGATACAAGCATACAAGTGGGACCGTGGGGAGGAAATGTTGGGAATTATTGGGATGATGGAGTACACGGTGGAGTTAGAGAAATCACTCTTGTATACGGTACCTGCATCGACTCAATCCGTGTAACATATGATAGCGATGATAAATCTTTTCAAGCAGTGAAACATGGTGGCATGGGCGGAACCAAAAGTGCCCAGGTACATTCTCAGCTAAATCTAGTTGTATTTAGTATACACATTCATGAAAAAAAAATTCTCTTGGACTAATTTCAGATTAAGCTAAAATTTCCGGAGGAAATCTTGATGGGTGTCAGCGGGCATTTTTGCCCTATGGTCTATGGAGGTTTCCCTGTGATTCAATCACTTAGTTTCAACAGTAATCGAAGAAGATTTGGGCCATTTGGCATGGAAAAAGGAACACCGTTTAAGTTCTTCACAAAGGGAGGCCACATTGTAAGTTTTTATGGAAGAAGTGGGTGGGTTCTGGATTCCATTGGGTTCCGCTTATCAACCCAGAAACCAAGTCTACTCCGAAGGATCCATATGATGATTAAAGGATTTAACCATCATTCTGCCGAAGATGATGAACATCAGAAAGCCAAGGGCTCAAAGGGTTATAGTTGGGGCTTTTGAGTATCTATACATTGTTGTGTGTGCAATTCGGTGAGTC
>JARYGA010011889.1:0-60682 GCA_030545235.1 Helianthus tuberosus | reverse complement strand
TGAGTGTGCAGGATGTTCCAGGAGGAACTATCGATAGTCATCGGATTGTTGATAGTGGAATGTTCTTGCACAAGATAGGCGATAGAAGAAATTGTTGCCTTTGATGGAGAGAAAAAGAAAAGAAGACAGAATTGTCTGTCGAAAGAGATTGAAAGCTTCGACAAATTGAAAATAATTTCAAAGTTTGATTGTTCAAGGCTTTAATCGGGTCCCCAGGATAGATTCAATCAAAATGTACGCACCTGCAGCATGTCTGAAGTTCAAAAATTCAAAACATGAACGTGCAGTGTACATTTCTTTGCGGTGTGATTGAAGAAAATGTGTTTGTTGAACAAACCAACCGGGTGTGCGGATGCCTTGGCGTGGATTGAACAACCGCACACTACTTCTCAAAGAGAAAGACAAAGACCTTCGCTGGTGCAATGTGGAAGACCAGCCGGACCCAAAGGTTTCTGATCTTGTTGCTGTGAAGAGATTTCTAAGTAGCTACAAAATCGACTTTGAAATCCACACCGGGTGGATATCCAATTTGGGAGAGCACTCAGATTCCTTGCAATGCACGAAGCAGTTGCAGGATACGGTTTTAAAATTCTAATCTCTCTTTTACTTGTCGATATTTAAGTTGCTTTATAAATTGTTATTCTCTTGTAGCACTCTTTGGCCTGACATGTTGAACTCGAATATCACCTCACACGTGATTGTTTCACTATGAAACTCGTCAATGTTGTCATGGTCCGCACCGCTTACCGACGTGCCAACTCATTTTTCCAAAACTTGAGAAATCTTTTCTGATTAAAACTTAATTTTGGTAAACGGCATTGAGGTAAAACATGAGTTAACCGACATCGGGAAATCGTTTTTGTAAATACCTTTGTGTCTTTTAAATTTATCTTAGTTTGTTGATTTTAGGGGGAGTAAATCCAAAATTTGAAAATTCAAAAACATCGAAAATTTCAAAAGCGCAAAAACAATAGAAAAACAAAAATGAGTTTCCTGGCGAGAAAAAGAGAATATGATAGTAAATCAGTGGTCTGTCGAAACCTCTTTAAACTGAAATGCAAAATGAAAAATGTTAAGCAGCTCTATATAAGATGTATCGGTAGGCTTACAATCACTTTAAAGTGTGCAGGGTGATATAAACTTAAATCGACTGAAGACAGGTGGGAACCACTCATTGGCATATGGTCTTAGTACCGAAATTTCGTTTGAGAGATTGCCGAGGTTCTGAGATATTCGGTCTTTATGCTGCTTATCATCTGGGTATCATGGTTGTATCTTTTTCCGAAAATTAACGGAGACGAAGTCTAGATCTTCCATGATACTATACATACGTGTACATATTGCATTCGACCTCAATAAGTGATCAACAATCACATGTCCAAACAAATAAGTGATAATATATCACAGATTCTTTGCGGGAGTCAAGTTCGTCTCTCTGCTGTACGAAAGTACTGACCTGTTCACGGACTTGCTCCTGTGCCCTCATGCATCTGAAAATCAAGTTCCTCATCAATAAGTGATTTTATCACATAGGGCTTGTTTTCAATCAAAATAAGTGAGTTTCTCACATCATATACGGTCAAACAGATGATAAACAGTATACTCACCGGTAAGATGAACTCTCGCGCATGCCTTGATACGGGAATGTGTCGTGTGTGGATGAACACCGGTCGGTAAGTATAAATCATACCTTAACGTATCCCCTCGCCATGATTACATCTGATAAGTTGAGCTTATGTGGACAACAATACCGATAATTGTTATAGGATGCTTATCAAATTGTTAACTAAAAGAACAACAAGAGCGTTTTGACATGACTGTATACTGATATGATTCTCTTACCCTCGAAACTCGCAAAAAGAATGTCTGTAAATATTTATTTACTACTTTCAGTTTCTGCATCTTTGTATATATTTATTTATTGCTTTCCGTCTTTACATTTGAAAAATGAAAAATTCCAAAAAGATTTTAGGTGTGTTTTAATTTAAACTTTATAAAATCCAAAAAGATTTTGCTTTTAGTTTATTTTTGATTGACTGATGTTGGAACTCGAGTCTATCCTACCCAAAATCCTGATCGTAAGCCGGAAAACAATTGCACCTTCATAAAAGTCGAAGTTAACAAGTTTTGAAAGTTAATGGATTAAAATTGATCATTTTCTAAACTTTCAAAATGTTGTCGGTCGGTGTTTGATTGAGAATTGATCTCATATGTGTCATTTGTTTAAATGTTAACTATATTCCAAGCGGTTATTCTCATTATGCGTTTAGCTTTCTTGCATGTGCAGATGCTAAAGGCAAGGAGAACATGTTCGATGATAAGCTTTGGAATGAAGACACGAAGTGGAGGCACTCAAAGGATAAAATGATCGAGTTGCCGCTGACCCTTCATCAACACCACAAGGATCTGAAGATTTGACAAATCAAAAGATTCACGAGCATGACTCAATGGAGAGTTCAATTTAAGGGGGAGTTTGTTAACACACTACCTGAATGATAAAGGGAGTTTGTTGATACACTTTCTACTTACGACACGTGAAGACTTTGATGATCCTCCGACATGAAAGACACAGAAGACGAACCATCACAGAAGACGAACCTCACGAGTAGCGTCCAAGGGGGAGTTTGTTGGTACACTTTATGTGGACGCGACTCGACTCGGTTCGATTCGGTTCAGTTCGACTCGGTTAGGTCCGGCTCAAGCCCGATGTCACGACATTCCTCCGTCGTGCGCCCCAGAGTTCGACACGCGAAGCACGGAGCGCCGCGAACCAAGACAAGGTGTCACATCACCATGACATCATCTCTGTGATGTCATGATGATGTCATTATGTTGAAACCTCAATTTCAATTCACTGAAACTTGTCTTGGGCCGTGAATCACATCTGGGCCGTAACTTGAAGTTGGGCTTTGACTTTCATTGGGCTTTACTACAAATGACGAAACAGAATTAGAATATATGTATATCGACGAAACAGGTGTGTTTCGTCGACTTTGATTTGTTTCGCCGAGTCCTTTCTATTTCGTCAGTCTTGTGTCTGTGTCTTAGTATAAATACCCCTCTCTGTTTCTGTGTGAAATAGAGATGAGAAAATACATGTAAAGAAACTCTGTCAAAATTCCGTCTAAACTGTGTTTGTATCAGTTTGTATCGGTTCTCATCCCGTTTAATCAATCGAGTGTGTTTCATTGGTTAATCCGTGTTATTTACTATCTTTGTTTGGTTTGCACCGTCTCGGGGATTCCGCACCCGTTACCGTGTTTGTTATAAACAGGGAATAGGTTTCTCGTTATCGATCCTCACCGGAAAAACGGGACCTACAATATTGTCACACGAGTTACGAGGTAGATGATCAAACGAAATAATGTTTGATATCAGAATTATAGATATATGCAAGCGATTCCTGATAAAGAAATCTAGAATTATTATTGACACTTATGTTCGTGATGTATTTTAAATTGTCAATCGTTATGGCTTTTGGAATTCCTTATAGATATACATATCTATATAATCATACATACCATTCATAAGGTCAATGTATTTAACAGATTGATTTTTTTCAAAAACAAGTCAGACATCAAGTCGTGGTACTATTTAGAGAATTTTGTCACTTGTTTGACATATTATACTCCTTTTTACCCGGTTCTAGCCAGAGAGGTAACCTCATCTTGCCCGGTTCTCCCCGGAGAGGTAATTATTATGTTTCCCATAAGTAGTATCTTTTCAAGATTTTAAAAGTGCCTCTTTTATTAAGGCTTTCATCCAGAATCAAGGAAATTTGAATTCCCATAACATATCTTATTCTAGACCAAGTAGTATCAATAAACAAGAATTAACAGCAATTAAGTGTTATTGCTTATTTATCGTACTTTGCAATGTTCTAATCATTATTCTTACGGCATACCAATATCTATCACATTATACTTATACAAGTAATTAGCTCATCTTGAAGCTCATATTAAGGTATCTTTCTTAAGTTCAAGTCTAAACACTATCCTGAGTGCTACCAGAAAATATCAAGTTCCTAACTCTTCGTTTAAACTTAGGTATTTTATTACAACACCTAATTGCTTAAACAAGTGGCTCTGATACCACCTCAGTCACGACCCTCGACCATGCCCTGGTCGGGAGCCGTGAAGCAGTCGAGTGGTACCGGTGGTTATTTTAAAAACATTGCAGCGGAAATGTTTATCAGGACCGTGAGTTAGGAAAAATACCAGAGTTTAGAAAACACCGGATTTTCTTTATTAAATAGATGGGATAAAACCCATGTTTTACAAAGGTAGCTTTAATAAGGGATAAACCCGAATATATGAAACCATGTTTGCTTAATTTAACTCAATTGATAAAATAAGCCACTTATTTAAGCCTCTCGGTGCCGTATCATCACCCTTATTCCAATCTACAATAATTACCTGAAACGCGTTTTAAAAAGATTTGGTCAGCAGGAAATACTAGTGAGTTCATTCATTTTTATACAAAACGACACATTCTTATAAATTACAGCATAAGAGCGATTACAATGGCTACTATCTTATTTTTATCTGGCGCCGTGTCACACCCTGGTGACGATGGTCATACCACTATTGGGTCCTTTCACCCAAGTAGTGATGATTATCACTGTTAGGTTGGTGAACCTAACTGTGAGAAATTAGTAATGTGCACAATACCCCACTTGCCAGTGATTCAAGATAACCATGACTTAATCCCTGTAATTATAACTTTTGAAAACAATTTAAGTATTGTAAAACATTATTGATAAAAAGAGAATGACTCACCTTGTTAGCATATAGTCTTGTTTAAACAAGCATCTTGATTCTAAGCATCTAATTTATGGTTCTGAATCTTCTGATGATTAAGCATCCATTTGATTGTAAGAGTATGGTGTAGAGTTTCGGGTAGTTAAACATTTAGTTTAACAAAGTGGAATACATATTAGTGTAAAACCACATCAAACCTAGCGATGGTCACGAGATCAAAACCTTAACGAAATTCACAAAGTATAGTCTTGTTTAGACAACACTTTGGCATTCGTTTAACGAAATTCACAAAGTACAGCACTTTGGAATTCGTTAGTTGGTTCCCGAATCGATCGGACAGAACATCGCATTGGTGATTATTTGTTAGAACACCAACGTATAGAGAGAAGAATAGAAGGAATGTGCAAAGAAAAATGAATCCTAAGCTTCCTATTTATAGGTAGGAAATATGAAATTTCTAGGAAATTTCATATAGCTTTTCTAGGAAGTTACCTATACATTTTCTAGGAAGCTTCCTACCCATATATGTATATATATATATATATATATATATATCTTCTTATACCTTCCTTGCACCTTCCTTTGATATTATCTATCTCATATATATTTATTTTCATATATATCTATTTAGGTGTTTAATTTACTTACTTAATTAATCTTATTTAGCTTAATTAATCTTGCTTAGCTTAATTAATCTCGCTTAGCTTAATTAATCTCGCTTAGTTTAATTAATCTTGCTTAACTGATTAATTAATCATACTTAACTTAATTAATCATACTTAACTGACTAATTAATCTTACTTAGCTGATTAAGTTTAACTTATCTATTAAGGTTTCTTAACCGCTAAGTTATCTTAACTACCAAGTTTACTTAACCACTAAGTTTTCCTTAACTATTAAGTTTACTTAATCGCTAAGCATTCTAGCTTAGTAGTTCCCTGGTTACAAGTTCTAATTTCTAGCTACAATGGAACTCGTATTAGTGTATTACTCAATTCAACTTTAACGATAATCACGAGATCAAAACTCACAACGAATGACAAAGTATAGCCGTATACAGGCAGCACTTAAACATCCGTTGGATCAGTTTCAATCAATCGGATATAGTACCGTGTCCGTGATTAGAGTTATTACCCTGATAACGAGTAGGGTTTCGGGTTTTAGAGTATAATACCCGAGCTATTACTTTGCTATAATAGAAGCTAAAAAAAGAAAAGAATTGAGCGACTTTCAACTGAAATCGAACTCCTTATTTATAGGGCTGGAAATGGGGCGTGTCGTGGCCCTCGTAAACTCGAAGGAACATATACGCGGCCCGCGAGGAAGTCTAGGTCGGCTGAGTCATCAGAGGTTTCAACACGTGTCATGCCACGTGGCCTTGATCGTTATCCGGTAGTTTGCATTGCTGTCGCGGCCCGCGTAAGCTTGGCTTAACTCTTACGCGGCCTGCAAGCGAACCAAAAAATCTTGTTTTTCTTGATTTCTCCAAGCACGAAGGTATTTCGGGTCCGTTTCTCGCACTCTGGGTGTATTTAGGAGCGTTTAGGGTTACCTTAAGGGCCCTAGGAGAGTTGTTACAACTCCTTCAGTCCCACTGAACATCTGTGGCTTACAATCCATGAATGTCTTGAACGTGCAAACAGGTGGATTGTTTTGATTCTGATTCACGTGTTGTCCTAAGGATGAAAGAAAATACAACACACGAGTAAGAGTCGAGTATGCGACACAAGAATAAAGAGTATTTGGCACATATCGTACCAGCCTGCTGAGCCGCTAGGGCTTCGTGTAAGGACTCTCAAAATTGTCCTAGAAATACCCGTAAGTAAAATCCCGGATCTCTGAAACCATACTGTGCATGAAAAACCAAGAAACCAAGATTTCTGGTCTTCTTGCAGGACGCGTAAACCTTAAGGGAAGTTTACGCGGGCCGCGTCAACTTGAAATTTGACCAGATAAGTATCCGGGCCACGTATAACCCATCTGGCAACCCTAAACCCATGACTCATCAACCCTACTCATAGAGTAGGCGGCTAGGCGGGCCGCGTAAGGGTGAGCCTATGGCTCACACGGGCCGCGACAACCCCATATTTTACCTATAAATAGCCTAGCTCAGGAACTTTCATTCTGTGTCGATCAAAACTCTCAAAAACGAATTCTCATTGCTCTGAAGTCTAAATTTCAATTAAATTAGTGAGGCGCTGCTTCGATACCGGGTATTAAGTCGATTGTTGCTATGATTCAATGTCCGTTCGATTGAAACTATCCAATGGATGTTTAAGTGCTGCCCACATTAGGGTTTATGCTTTGTCATTCGTCGTAAATTCAATGGATGTTTAAGTATCGCACTTTGTCATTTGTTGTGAGGGTTTAATCTCGCGAGTTATCGTAAAAGCTGTATTAGTTACTGACCGAGTTCGTGTGCATGTTGTTTAAATTTAGGTTAAAAGGCTAATGAGTAGGCTAAGCTCTGCCCATATAAATCTACAATGTGAGTCATTCTCTTTTTATCAAATTTGATTTCAAAATCATGTTTACTTTCAAAGTTATAATTACAGGGATTAAGTCTTTGTAGTCACCAAATTACAGCCGCTATGTGGGGTTTGTATACAATACTTGATAACCGTCACCATTGGACAACGGGTTAGCCAAGGGGTGATATGACCATAATCACAGACACCATTGGACAACGAGATAGCCAATAGGTGGTCTAGTGATAAATACCGTGGGTAGATGGTTGATATGTATAAATATTGTAATCGCTCTTAATACTGTAAATTATAACAAGCGCGTCATTTTTAGTAAAAAGAATGATTCACCAGTATTTCCCGCTGACAAAAACTTTTTCAAACATGTTTCAGGTGATCTGTTGTGATCCAGGAAAAGTGCCGCGAAGCACTACAAGCTTAAGGAAGTGGCTCAATATAAATAAAGAAACATGTTTTGTAAAATAAAGATTTCTCAGTGAAATCATATGATTGTAAACTACCGGGATTTATCCCGAATTGTGAAATAAAATAATCGGGAAATTTCAGTTTTAAAAAGATCCTGATAAAATCTTCTGCTGTCAACTCAATTAAATAAAATACCATGGGATTTTCTGTCCTGCGGCTCCTGAATCGGGTTAAACCGGGTCGAGGGCCATGATAGAAAAGGTGGTATCAGAGCCACTGATTTAAGCCAATTAAGTATTTAGAAAATACTTAATTTTACTGATTGCTATTTTTGTGATTATGTGTTTTATTGTTTGAATATTTGTTTACAGTATGGGTAAGCAAAGACTTTCGGATATCTATTATAAATTAGATATTTCACCGAAAGAAAAAGGAACTTCATCCTCAAAATACCCAACAGATACTAAGGAAGGAATATTTGTTCGAAAGGCACAATATGAGGAACCACTTTCTCCTAATAAAAGAAGTTTGATTATTAGGAAAAGTCAGGAGAAAATAAAGAAATCACAACCAAAAGAAAAGAGAATTAATCAGAAAACCCAAGAACTAGGCAGTAACCCACCATGGGAAGACAAGTTAGATGAAAAATGGGCAGATCTCTATATGCTAGCCACTGTAGCAGTAAATGCAAATCTTTAAATACTCTAACTCAAGTCCTAGCACCCATATCACTTACAAGCCAGAAACTTTACCTAGTAAATAAATAAGTTTACAATAAACCCTAATATGTTTTAATTGTCAGTTATCCTTTGTATTAAATTAGTCACACGGTATGCAATAATATTTAAAGGTTATCTATAAAATTTTGTTATAAAATTTTAACTTAGCATTTTGTGTGTATTTTTGCATATATGCTAAACAGCCTGAATGAGTTATCTGAAGCCCTTCAGAATCTCAATCTTTTTCCGGTGAAAATAGAAGTTTCCAGAGATTTTACTGGTTACATACCCGATTTAGAAGAACCTATGGAATTCAACGCTCCACCTCCAGAGAAATCAAAGCCTAAGAAAAGGAGAAGATTTGTGAGATGGAGGCGTGTGCGCAAGAGAAAACCTGCAACTAGGAAGATTCCCAAAATAGAAAACCCCATAGATAAAGGAAAGGGGATTGAAGTCGGGGAAGGTTCTAGGCAGACATAAATGGAGATTGGGGAAGGTTGTAGGCAGACAAAGATGGAAATTGGGGAAAGCTCTACACAAGTCGAGGAGTTACCATTTCAGAAGGAATTGGATCGTGTATTGGCGAGCTGTGATATCGTTAGGCCTGTCAATAATAATCTCTACCCTTATCCTGCTGAAACACAACTTCCAATAAACTTAGAACCAGCCATTCCAGACCCTCTGATCCACACCCAACCTCTAGGAATGGACGAGTGGTGGACTAATGATTGGCAGTTTCAAAACCTCCTTAATAATCCTTATACTTTTCTCCCTCAGTTCGACCCGGAACCAATACCAAACCCACCAATGAGCAATGAGAATTTAGCTGAACTCCGCCACTTTGGCGAAGAATTGATGGATGCAGGGAATAGAATCCGGGAAATAGGAGGACAAATCTCCTGGAAATATGACGAAAGGGAGCATCGTTTCTAAAAAGATAATTGACGAGAAATAGTGTGGTGTGAGAATGTGAAACTGTGGTTGTATAATAAATAATAAAATATAACTATGTAAAATAACCTAAAATAAAACCTCTGTAAGATAACGGTGTGTAATGATACATAATATATATAATGGGAATCGAGAAATCGATAATTTGGATATATATATATGTGTGTGTGGTGAAATTTGTATGATTGTTTTGTATAATTATTTATTCAATACTAATAAATTATATATATATTATCAGATGGAAAACGCTAATAATGAACCAGTTAATGAGGTTAACCAATCTGAGCAACACCAGGAGGATCACTTTATGACTAAGCAAGATATAGAAAATATTGTTGCTCAAGGAATAGCCAATGCTATTCCAACAATCCTTACTGCTGCCCAGAAACCTGTTGAACCTCAACAAATTGTTCCTATCAAAAGTACTTCTAAAGATAACTTCAGTAATAGCGTAAACGGAGGCGGTAATCATACTAATCATGATAATGATCCACGGCAGGCTCCGCTCCCTAAGAAAATGAAAGCTGCAACGTCTGGTTGTACTTACAAAGAATTTATTGCTTGTAAAACAGCTGAATTTGCAGGCAATGAAGGGGCGACTACGGCACTGCGTTGGTTAGAGAAAACCGAGGCAGTAATTTCCATAAGTAAATGTGCTGAAAAAGACCAGGTCATGTATGCGTCGAATCTTTTTAAAGAAGGGGCGCTAGAATGGTGGAACACAGTGTTACAAGCAAAAGGAAGGATGACGGCGTATGCTATGAACTGGGAAGAATTTAAGAGTCTTGTAGAAAGAAAATTCTGTCCTGAATATGAAAAGGAACAAATGGCGAATAAGTTCCTGACACATCGGATACTGGATGTAAACTGTCGAGGGTACACTTCGACATTCTTTGAATATGCTAGAGTAGTACCAACACTGGCTTCGCCAGAACCGGTACTTATTTCTCGCTATATTTGGGGATTAATTGGCGTAATCCGTAATATCGTTAAAGCTGCGAGACCTTGCACTATTGACGATGCGGTAGAATTAGCTAACACCCTTACTGACGAGCTGGTACGCACAAGAGATGAAAATAGGAAAAAGGAACTGGCTCAGAAAATTACCCAAGGATTTCGTGTGGGTAATACTAGCAATTTCAAGAAAAGAGGAACCGGGCAATCTTCAACTCCGCCGTTCTGCAGGAATTGCAGAAAGAAACATTATGGAAGATGTAATGTAACCTGCAACTTCTGCAAAGTCGTAGGACATCGCGAAGAAGACTGCAGAAAGAAAACAAGGGTCTGCTATAACTGTGGAGAAGCAGGACATTTTAAACCAGAATGCCCTAAGTTGGTTAAACCAGCAAACAATAAAGCTAAACCAACCGACGGAGCTACCAAGAAGAATGTTCGAGCATTCCAATTAACTACTCAGGAGGCAGAACTCATTCCAGATGTGATAGTTGGTACCTTCCTAGTTCACAACGTTTACGCAAAAGTATTATTTGACTCTGGTGCAAACCAAAGTTTTATAAATACTTCATTCTGCCAAGCTCTTAACTTACCCTTAACCAACCTTAGGCAGATTTTTACAGTCGAAACGGCAGACGGAAATTCTATTAACATAGATAAGGTTTTGCAAAAAGAAAATATAGAACTTTCAGGTCATAAATTTTATGCAAACCTATTGCCAATGAATTTAACTGGATTCGATGTCGTGTTAAGAATGGATTGGTTAGTAGCCAGCCATGCTCGAATCCTTTGTGATAAAAATTCTATAGAAATTCATACACCCACAGGAGAATTAGTGGTGATTACAGGAGATAAGCCACGAAAGCCACTGAAATTCATTTCAGTAATGAAATTGGCTAGTTACTCAAGAAAACAAGAAATGGTGTATATGATCTCAGTAATCATTAACACTAAAAATAAGGAACTTAAGGACATTCCAGTAGTATCAGAATACTCGGATGTATTCCCAGTAGAACTACCTGGATTACCACCTGATAGGGAAGTCGAATTTAGAATTCATCTAATTCTCGGAACTACACCGATAGCCAAGGCACCTTATCGGTTAGCACCCACGGAAATGTTAGAACTGAAAAAGCAATTAGATGAATTACTAAGTAAAGGTTTCATACAACGTAGTTCTTCCCCTTGGGGAGCACCAGTGTTGTTTGTAAAGAAAAAGGATGGTTCGATGAGAATGTGTATTGATTATAGAGAATTGAATAAGGTTACAATTAAGAATCGATACTCATTACCTAGGATTGATGATCTTTTCGATCAACTTCAAGGAGCTAGATACTTTTCTAAGATCGACTTGCGCTCTGGATATCATCAATTGAAAGTACAAGAAGAAAACATACCTAAAACTGATTTCAGAACTAGGTATGGTCATTACGAGTTTACAGTCATGCCCTTCGGACTAACGAATGCACCTGCCGCATTCATGGACATGATGAATAGAATCTGTAAACCGTATTTGGATAAATTTGTAATTGTTTTCATCGACGATATACTTATTTATTCCAAAAGTCAGGAGGAACATTGTGAGCACCTGCATGTACTCTTAACTTTGTTAAGAAAAGAAAAACTTTACGCCAAATTCTCGAAGTGTGAATTTTGGTTGCAAGAAGTGCAATTCCTAGGACACATGGTGAATCACGATGGCATTCACGTAGATCCTGCTAAAATAGAAGCGATCACCAAATGGAAGGTTCCGCAATCCGCAATGGAAATTAGAAGTTTTATAGGTTTAGCCGGATATTATAGACAGTTTATTAAGGATTTTTCCAAAATAGCTGTACCATTAACTAAGCTAACATGTAAAGCAGTTAAATTTGAATGGGGACCTAAGCAAGAAGAAGCTTTTAGGATTCTAAAGCAAAAGTTAACAAATGCCCCAATCCTAGCTTTACCAGAAGGGACTGAAGATTTTGAAGTTTACTGTGATGCTTCAAAACTAGGATTAGGATGTGTGCTAATGCAACGCAAGAAGGTAATTGCGTATGCTTCAAGGCAATTGAAAAAGTACGAAGAAAACTATACGACTCATGACTTAGAATTAGGAGCCATAATTTTTGCCCTTAAGATTTGGAGACATTATCTGTACGGAAGTAAATTTACTGTCTATACAGATCATAAAAGTTTAAGATATATATATTTGGGCAAAAAGAATTAAACATGAGGCAAAGGAGATGGATGGAAATCCTAAGTGACTATGACTGTGATATTCAGTATCACGAAGGAAAGGCAAATATAATTGCAGATGCTTTAAGTCGTAAGTACCATGAGAAACAACGACGGGTTCGTGCTCTTAGATTAAATCTACAGTTAGATTTAATGGAACAACTAAAGCATTTTCAAGAAACAGCAATCAAGGATGATGCTGAAGGAATGAAAGGACGAATAAAAGAATTAGAATAAGGAGCTGATGAAATTTGGAGATTCCACAAAGGAAGGATTTGGGTACCTAAGCAGGGAGAATTAAGAAATAAGATTTTAGAAGAAGCCCATAAATCTAGGTATACCATGCACCCTGGAAACAATAAAATGTACCAAGATTTAAGAAATAACTTCTGGTGGATAGGAATGAAAAAGGACATAGCTAGGTATGTTTCTAAGTGTCCTACTTATTCACAAGTTAAGGCAGAACACCAGAAACCCTCAGGTCTACTACAACAACTAGAAATGCCTGTATGGAAATGGGAACTCATAACAATGGATTTTGTTACTAAGTTACCCAAAACCAGAAAAGGTAATGACGCGATTTGGGTAATTGTGGATCGATTAACCAAATCAGCTCACTTTCTACCTATGAAAGAAACTTTTAGCATGGAAAGGTTGGCAAAGTTGTATGTAGATGAAGTAGTATCCTTACATGGAGTTCCACTCTCCATTGTATCAGACAGGGATAGTCGTTTCACTTCCCATTTCTGGACAAGTTTTCAAGAAGCAATGGGAACTCAACTAAATCTAAGCACTGCATATCATCCTCAAACAGACGGACGAAGTGAACGGACGATCCAAACCTTGAAGGACATGCTTAGGTCATGTGTAATAGATTTTGGTGGAAATTGGGATGACCACCTACCCTTAATTGAATTCTCCTATAACAATAGTTATCATTCAAGCATCGAAGCTGCCCCATTTGAAGCATTGTACGAACGAAAGTGCAGAACTCCAGTTTGTTGGGTAGAGATAGGAGAACGTCAATTATCAGGTCCCGAGATAGTGCAAGAAATTACTGAAAAAATCACACAGATCAAAGAAAGACTGAAGGCGGCTCGCGATCGCCAGAAAAGTTATGCCGATCATTGACGCAAGCCACTCGAGTTTCAAGTTGGAGACAAAGTACTATTGGAAGTTTCACCTTGGAAAGGAGTAGTTCGATTTGGTACAAAAGGAAAGCTAAGTCCAAGATACGTAGGATCATTCCCTGTAATCCAACGTATAGGACCAGTTGCTTATCGTTTACAACTACCAGAAGAATTGGCAGGAGTACATGATGTATTCCATGTATCCAACCTCAAGAAATGCCTATCAGACGAATCTTTGGTAGTAATCTCCAAGATATAGAGGTAAATGAGAAATTAAAATTTGTTGAGAAACCTCTTCAAATCAAAGATCGAAAGATCAAATTTCTCAAACACAAAAGATTGGTGCTAGTTAAAGTCAAGTGGGATTCAAAGAGAGGACCCGAACACACTTGGGAGCTGGAATCGGAGATGAAGCGAAAGTATCCTCACTTATTACAATGAATCTCGAGGACGAGATTTTAAATAAGGTGGGGAGGATGTAAGGACTCTCAAAATTGTCCTAGAAATACCCGTAAGTAAAATCCCGGGTCTCTGAAACCATACTGTGCATGAAAAACCAAGAAACCAAGATTTCTGGTCTTCTCGCGGGCCGCGTAAACCTTAAGGGAAGTTTACTCGGGCCACGTCAACTTGAAATTTGACCGGATAAGTATCCGGGCCACGTATAACCCATCTGGCAACCCTAAACCCATGACCCATCAACCCTACGCATAGAGTAGGCGGCTAGGCGGGCCGCGTAAGGGTGAGCCTATGGCTCACGCGGGCCGCGACAGCCCCATATTTTACCTATAAATAGCCTAGCTCAGGAACTTTCATTATGTGTTGATCAAACCTCTCAAAAACGAATTCTCATTGCTCTGAAGTCTAAATTTCAATTAAATTAGTGAGGCGCTGCTCCTATACCGGGTATTAACTCGATCGCTGCTACGATTCAATGTCCGATCTATTGAAACTATCCAATGGATGTTTAAGTGCTGCCCACATTAGGGTTTATGCTTTGTCATTCGTCGTAAATTCGATGGATGTTTAAGTATCGCACTTTGTCATTTGTTGTGAGGGTTTAATCTCGTGAGTTATCGTAAAAGGTGTATTAGTTACTGACCGAGTTCGTGTGCATGTTGTTTAAATTTAGGTTAAAAGGCTAATCAGTAGGCTAAGCTCTGCCCATATAAATCTACAATGTGAGTCATTCCCTTTTTATCAAATTTGATTTCAAAATCATGTTTACTTTCAAAGTTATAATTACAGGGATTAAGTCTTTGTAGTCACCAAATTACAGCCGGTATGTGGGGTTTGTATACAATACTTGATAACCGTCACCATTGGACAACGGGTTAGCCAAGGGGTGATATGACCATAATCACAGACACCATTGGACAACGAGATAGCCAATAGGTGGTCGAGTGATAAATACCGTGGGTAGATGGTTGATATGTATAAACATTGTAATCGCTCTTAATACTGTAAATTATAACAAGCGCGTCATTTTTAGTAAAAAGAATGATTCACCAGTATTTCCCGCTGACAAAAACTTTTTCAAACATGTTTCAGGTGATCTGTTGTGATCCAGGAAAAGTGCCGCGAAACACTACAATCTTAAGGAAGTGGCTCAATATAAATAAAGAAACATGTTTTGTAAAATAAAGATTTCTCAGTGAAATCATATGATTGTAAACTACCGGGATTTATCCCGAATTATGAAATAAAATAATCGGGAAATTTCAGTTTTAAAAAGATCCTGATAAAATCTTCCGCTGTCAACTCAATTAAATAAAATACCACGGGATTTTCTGTCCCGCGGCTCCTGAATCGGGTTAAACCGGGTCGAGGGCCGTGACACTTCGGCCACACGAGTATTGATCAAGTCGGTTAGTTCAGCCTGGGACATAACAATGTTGCCACGTCCACCACCGCGGCCTCCACCACATCCACCGTTTCGTCCGCTCATGATTCTATATAAAAAGAATGGAAAAGGTTAAGGGTCGGAATTGAGTAGGAGTCAAACATCGCTATGAATTCTACAGATTACTGAGTTCTATCATTATATCAAACTGTAAGTCCCGTGAAACGGATCTTTCAATGATATCAAACTACACCAAGTTTGTGCGGAATCCAAACTTGATGTGATTCAAGAAATTAAATGAAAATCAACAAGAAATATGAACAACGAAGAACAAACCGGAATCAGTTTCAACACTTGCACACGATTCTATTACTTGAAAAGCAAAACCGTCTAGTACAAGCGTTCTTCACCAACTCGCCTCTCTCTCTAGCTCTCTAGAAGTTGTAACAATGAAGTTCAACACTAAAACAAGTTAGAAACTTGTTTATATACTAACTCAAGCCCAATTCCCTACATGGGCTCCCCTTGGGCCTGCTTGGCCCACATGGCCTAAAGCTTGGCCCAAGTGACCTATAAAGGTCCACAACCTAATATAAACTAACCCGGTAATGCCCAGCTCGTAACCAAAGCTCGTTGTAATAATTTGATGCGTCAGTCTCACACTTTAGGGCCTAACAATCTCCCCCTAGACTGATGCCATCAAATTGTCTTCATAGCATAAATTCAGCAACGTCTTCAACAAAGTCTATGGCTGTCGCTATGCTGTAGATGTTGTGGAAGTTCTTGACATCTGAACTCTCAGCACTGGGTCTCTTTTCTTCAGCTCGTGTGGTTAGCTTCATATCAGGATCTCGATCAGCTTTGCTTGAAAATCTTGTTAAAAAGAATGTGAGAGGAGGATTCTCAACAACTCTTTTCTTCTTCAGTCTTTTTCTTTCAAGCAAGTTCACGGTACTTCTTCAAATGTACTTTCACTGTCAGACGGCGTTTCGTATCCGATTCTTTTGACTCAGGTACATCTTGTTGTTGAGCTGCTTCAGGTTTCTTCAGCAACTAACAGCATCTCAGTCTTCATCAACCGCTGTTCTTGATTAAAATCAAGTTATGCACATTCTCACAAACTCATAAGCAAACATTTCTTATGCAACAGGGAGAATACCATATGAATACTAGGTACATCCAAGT
Organism: Helianthus tuberosus; assembly: GCA_030545235.1. Lineage (NCBI taxonomy): Eukaryota > Viridiplantae > Streptophyta > Magnoliopsida > Asterales > Asteraceae > Helianthus > Helianthus tuberosus. The sequence continues at coordinate 44,029 of JARYGA010011889.1, read as the reverse complement.
ACTGGTACTCGGATTTCACAATTTAAATTCTTTCAACTTTTGATGATCAGTCAAATCTTCAAGAACGGTTATATTTTTAATTTTAAGAAAAACAAATAAGCACTCTATTTTTGGATTTTTGGTTTTATAGAAAAAACAAGACACTATTTTTGTATTTTTGAATTTTTCAATTTTTAAGAACTAAAAACAAATAAAAACTCAAAATATAAACAACTACCATAATATACAATTACAATTGCAATGGGATCAAAATTCGTTCTCAGGCAGACTAAGGAACACTTTTCAGTACGAGCCTAATCAAACTGGTCTATGCGATTGCCAATATGTTTGTCCACTTAAACTTTAATGCTCAACTTTCAATTTTTCAACTTCGTGATATGCTTTAGGTAATATTATACTATTATAACCGTGTGTCCCATTCCAAGGCATACCCCCGCGATCAAGGTAAGCACAACGATTCATCGTAACAGGTGAGTATATAGATGTCATCCTTTAAGATATCCTGACTGTGTCTAGGTCTGCATATAATCTATTTTATCATGTTTTGATTTCTTAACAATGAACACCCAAATAAATACTAATCAAATCCTGGAAATATAAACAACACACTCTATCATGCAAGTATCTTCCCTACCACATATTTCACAAGTCCAATCCAGATTTCTGAAATCTTAACTGGGAATAGGTTGAGAAGAGAACAGAATAGATCTTTTGCAGAGATGGTATAATATACAGATCAAATGAGTTTTTCTCAGTTTGATATAGGTTTCTTGGGTTTCTTTTGGGCACTTGAGGGCCTCTTTCGGGTGTATTAGATCTATAGCGCGACAACGTACAGCTAGGTCAACATGTATCTGGATGCAGCAGAAGCTGTCGTTGCCTAGCACCTCCAGGTCAGCATATATCTGGATGCAGCAGAGGAGGTACACGACTTTTTTCAGAGAAGATTTCAGAATCAGATCAAAATTGTGTGTATCGGGACAACATACAGACATTCAAATAGAAATGAGCTAATTCCAAGTGACTTTCTTTCCTGGGGTCATGTACAATTTTAGTTCTGAACAGAAGAACAGCCAAGATATCCCCGGATGATTCAACAATATAAAGACCTGAAACCTCAGATGTTGGCTATCTATCAACGCAAGATTTAAGACCATAAAATCATACGTCGTTGGTATGTTACCCACATGGTACATAGTTCATTATGTTTATATCACTTAGTATCTTTTATCATTTAGAGCGTCAAGCCTATCGACATATCGCAGTAGATCCTAGTCTTTTCAGCTATGGCACCTTACATGTGTTAGTCAAACCCTTTAACACGAACATTTATTTCACTTCCCATATCATGCAATTTATCTTTTTAGCTTTTTCATTTTTCAATTGTTTTTGTATTTTTCTCATTTTCTCCCCCTAAAACAATACATATATACAGCAAACTCTTTTTGTATTTTCTGAGTTTTCTCCCCCTAAACTCTATATCTATCTATATGTTCCTCTCCCCCCCTAAATTTGTGCATAAATCTTGTATTTTTGCACAAATTTACCATTTACTAGAGAAAGGACACTCTATGTACAAAGTAAAGAACTAAGAAAGAGAAAAAAAATATTATTTTTTAAACCGTTATGTCATCAGATTGAAAACTAATCAAAATCATATCAAAGTACTGAATTTAAACGGTACCTTTTGCTGATCTTTTCTTACTTCTCTAATCTCCTCCAAAGGAAACATATCATTTGTAAAAAAACCGTTATGTCATCAGATTGAAAACTAATCAAAATCATATCAAAGTACTGAATTTAAACGGTACCTTTTGCTGATCTTTTTGCAACAGTGAAATGTTACCCGTTCTATCTCTGGAACAACTGCTATCAACATTCCAGAGATTGTCAACAACTCCTCCTTAGTTGTTCCTGAAAAGTTAGGAGATTAGTAAGACATGGGTACCCAGGCCATCGTGGTCCTGGGATTTCCTGAAGCATCAAAATAAGACACTTCCTTTAAACATAAGTCCCCTTTAATTTCAAGGATTGGAGACATTGCTGCTTTGGATTTGGGTTTCCAAATCTGTTTCGGTTTAACAAACATGTTTATTGCCTTCGGTTGAGCAACTTTAGCTGATTCAGGCTTGTTAGTTTTAGAAAAACGTTTTTGTTCTTGAACAGCCTTGCGTTTGTTTTTAGCAGCATTCCAGTCTCCATCAGAAGGTTTAACCTTGGGATTCACATTCTTCATTGCCTTAGGTGATGATACCTTCATAGGCTTAGAATGATAGTTATCCTTTTGTGTAACCTTCCGATTTTGAGCATAATATGGTTCATAGGGACGATTTGTGCAGTTTCGAGCAATGTGACCAGCAATGCCGCAGTTGAAGCATGTTTGTCTCTTTACATAGAAGGCATTCTGATCAGCTTGTGTAGCTCTTGCAGGCCGTGAAGGACGAACCGGTCCTTTCTGTGCTTGTTTGTGTTGCACATTTCCTGCAAACGAGGATGAATTGGGATGTCTGTACATTATGTTTGCAGGGGCCTTCTGTAGTGGAGATTTCTTCTGAGTTTTCTTGTTTTGTGTCGACTGCAAGTCTTGCTCAGAAATCTCACCAGTCTTTCTGAAACCCTTGTTAGCACAGTCAAATGCGTATTTCTCACATTTGCCATTACAGACTGGCTTAACAAAAGTATTTTTCACATTACGAGCCTTTTGCGGACTATTCCTGCCCGTTGAGGACTGTGGAGAGCCTGCTTGTCTTTGATGTTTAGGCTTCTTCTTTTCGCGTCCTTTACATGCTCGCTTCGTCTCTTGTTGCTTGATTTGAACCTTTTCATCACTGACAGAAGGTTCAGACTGTTCAGTTTGCGCACTTGGAGCCTTGTTCACGTCAGTCTTCACTTCATCAGCGTTGGTAGGATCCGAGAGTTTTGGTTTATCAGATAAAACACCAGAAACTTCAGCAGAATCATTAGACGAGTTATCAGCACATGAACCATGTGTGTTCAAGAATGGTTCACTGGCAGCTTTGTTTTTCAAAGAAGTCTCCTTATCCTGATCCTTTTGAGAATGTGTTTCAGTGGTCCCACTAGATACATCATTAGGAACCTCCCCTGTCACACTATCAGTAGCAGTAAAGTTAGAAGCATCGCAATCATTAACAACTGAAAAACAACCATCATTACACACAGTATCTAAATGTTCATCACAACCATTCATAGTCTTGCCCAAAACATCAGGCCCACTAGATGACACATAACTATGAAACGAGCTAGAAAAAGCTTGTCCAAACACACAACCAGAATCAGATTCATTTATTGAGTTTCTAGAAAAATCAGAATTCGAATCTGGTTCATCCATAAGAACATCTCCAAACTTTACATCATTTACTTCATCTGCACATGTAGACGAAGCATTAGGATCAATTGAGCCTTTAGAAACAAAATTTATTGGAGTAGATTTCTGTTTCTCAACTGGTTTGCCATTAGATGATGACTTATTGTTTTTGGGACCACAAGTCATTTTACTTTCATTCATCATCTCCTCCTCAGTCATAGGTAAATAAGTATAATTGTCATTATAAGGAGGAGGAGCCTTATTGAAACCCAATCCCAACCCTTTTCTTTTCTGATATGCTAACTGTTGATTACACAGGTTTTTGACTAATTTGCTGGAAGAATCAAATTTTTTAATATTTAGCTCATTTATTTATATCTATCTCTGATATCCTCCAGTTCTTTAGTCACATTGCATAGTTTTTCTTTAACCATGAAGAGTTGGGCTGTCGTTACACTAACATCATCCTTGAGTTGGATGATGTCCTTTCGCTGAGCTTCGATTTTCTCCTTAAAAAGTTTTTCATTATTAGCCAAAGTGAAATTTTTCCTTTTAATGTCATTATAGTCTTCGATTAGCTCAGCGTTATGTAACCGATATGCCTCATTTCTTTCTCTACACTCAGGAGTGCAAAAGACAGAAAGTATCTCTTCACGTTCTTTAGTAATTCCTTGAGCCAGGGGTTTGTTAAACATAAATGCTGAATTTTGTGTGGATGAGCAAGCAACAGCAGATGTGTTGCCTTGAGTAGACTGCTTGTCAGCATTGTCATATGATTTGATTAGTGAGATCAGCTCATCTGACTTCATTTTGTAACAGTAGCAGTCGGTTGTCAATATTATCTGATTAACATTGCTAAACCAACTACAGTTTGCCTGATCTGGAATCCCTTTTATAGCATCCAGAAGCTTTCTATTGCTTATGTGAGTAGACACCACCATCTCTGCCTTCTCCATTTTAGAGATCAGTTCAGCAAACCGACCTGTAAGTGCTTCTATAGATTCACCACATGATTCTCTGTAAGTGCTTCTATAGATTCACCACATGAGTATCTGAATCCTTGGAGTTCCTGCTCAAGCACCTCTCTCTTAGAAGACATTTTTAAGATGTGATCTCCAAAAATGTACGTTTTTAACTATTTCCTCAACACAAGCTCAAAGTGAGAACCTATGTACTCGCTAACTCAAACCCTTTGTAGTAGAATGAACGAACCGCACCTCAAAATCTGTCAAACCTTTTCACAAACCAAACAAACCTTTTTTTTATTGTAATATTATAATAAGGTAATTAATTAAATATATATATATATAATTTTTTTAATATATAAATCAATAATGATTAGGTAATGTGAATATTATTATAACTAATATTATTAAAACCTAAACTACACTGTTGCCTGTCTTCTTCGAACAAAACCCACCGAAACCAAAAAAAATATATATTTTTCTTTTCTGAGGTCTGAGGAACGGTGATTGTAGGTCGCGAATCAGACTGGAGGTTAGTGATGGTACCGATGAAGGTTCGACGGTGACAGTTACTATAAGAACGCAGAAGATGGTGAAGATGGAGGTCGGACGTGAACAGTGGTGATAATGAAGATGATGGAACGGAAATGGTGAACGTGGGGTACGATTGTTGTCAGAGTAAGACGTCGGAGAAGATGCAGGTGGACACCGGAGTTGCAGGTTACGTCGGTGAACGATGATGATGACGAACAGATGGTAACTACGAATGGTGAGCGATGACAGTTGTTGAGATGTTGATGACTCGAGATCAAAGTCGAGACCTTTGTAGAGATATTGATGACTCGAGACTGTAGTGTAAAGGGTGGTTGCAACTCGGAAGAGACTCGAGATCTCAGTTCTGATTGCGACTGGTGATGAGTCGAGACCTTAAAAATTGATGACACGAGACCAATTGTGACAGGAGTCGAGACCTTTGTGAAGTGATTCCCTTTTGAGAAGATTGTGAGTAGGGAGAGTAACCGTGAGTCGAGACTGTTGAAATGGAATGTATGATGAGAGATGACTCGAGACCGATGATGAAGGACTCGAAACCAGAGAAGATAGACCTCGAAATCACAGCTGTTTTGCAAACTCCTTTTAATATTTCAACTGATTCACGTGAAACACTTTTGACTTTCCTAAAACATAGGATTTTTTAAATCTTTTAAAAAATTTCAAGATATTGCAAAATTTTCAAGATTTAAAAAAACTTAGTTTTATCTTTTCAAAAACACTTTTAAAAATGATCAAACAAGCAGAGTATGATATTTTTCAAACACTTTTGATGAACATTCATGCAAAACCCGAAGAACACAATGAACAAAAAATTCAAATCCTCAAGTTTCCGAACAATAAACTAACAACCCCTTGATCCAAAACCTTCAAAACGATGACTAAAAGCGAAATATGAACCTTTCAACAGTTTTAAAACATCAGAAACCTTTTCAAAACAGATTCAAAAACCACTAATCCGAGCCGAAAAATTTTGTTTTTCAAAATCTTGAATATTTGATATCACACCGAGCCTAGAAACAGGTTCTAATGGCTCTAATACCACTTGTAAGTCCCGTGAAACGGATCTTTCAATGATATCAAACTACACCAAGTTTGTGCGGAATCCAAACTTGATGTGATTCAAGAAATTAAATGAAAATCAACAAGAAATATGAACAACGAAGAACAAACCGGAATCACTTTCAACACTTGCACACGATTCTATTACTTGAAAAGCAAAACCGTCTAGTAAAAGTGTTCTTCACCAACTCGCCTCTCTCTCTAGCTCTCTAGAAGTTGTAACAATGAAGTTCCAACACTAAAACAAGTTAGAAACTTGTTTATATACTAACTCAAGCCCAATTCCCTACATGGGCTCCCCTTGGGCCTGCTTGGCCCACATGGCCTAAAGCTTGGCCCAAGTGACCTATAAAGGTCCACAACCTAATATAAACTAACCCGGTAATGCTCAGGTCGTAACCATAGCTCGTTGTAATAATTTGATGCGTCAGTCTCACACTTTAGGGCCTAACACAAACAACGGAACAGAACCCCTTTCACACTCGTTAAGCCTCACTAGGACTCACATGAACCCCACATTATCATTATGTGTGCACCCATAATGATAATGCGATTTTCATTTTTATCTCAGCTCCTGTTAACTCGTGTTAAAAGGTTCCTCAGTTTTAAGTAACACGATAAAAGACATCACAAAACATAGATCACGAAAGTCTAGAGGGAAAGTCACACTATCAGTCACATAACGTAGGCAAGTAACACATGAATTCATATTGTAGTGCTAAGCATGCATTCAAATGCAATGTCATACGTAAGTGTACACTAGTCATGTTGTGCAAAAAATAAACAAAAGACGAACCTTGCAATCTAGAGCTCAGTGTTATGGTCGATTTCAGAACTATTCGGTTATAGTATGGTTTTATAAAAACGTTTTAAAACCTAGTTCACTATAACCAGTGGCTCTGATACCAAACTGTCACACCCCCAAAATACCACATGCGGAAACCCCGCTAGGCGTGTGACGTACCAGGATCCAGCCACCAATCACATTGAACCATTAACAAGATATTATATAAAAGATCTCATTTATTACGTTAAAGTATTCTCAAAACATAACTTAAAGTTTGACATGTTCAGCGGAAGCATAAAGTAAAACATTGTTCATTATTCAAAAGTAATTGTATGAAAACCAATGGTTTTGTCACATGTTTGCAAATTCATCGACCCATGACCACTACAGCAATTCCAGACAACAAGTTCCACATCCAAGAATCTAACGACCTGCGAGCATGCAACAAGTGTATCAGCACAAAGCTGGCGAGTTCATAGTTTTACAAAACGTTTAGTTACCAAGTGTTTAGTTCAGTTTATTAACAATGTTGATAATAACTCGATACCGTACAAGATGGCGTCAGTTTGTTTTGCCCATCCCCAATGCCCTTATCCAAGCAATGGTCATGATTTAAGGTCATTAGTTCACGCCCATCCTCTCAGGTATGGCGTGAGGTTGCCAAGCCTAATAGCGCTATCAACTAATACACCGTTACCTCTCAGGTAACTATTCGGTAGAAGATGGGACTTAAGGTGATAGAAGTGAGTGTCTTATCCAACATCCCAGTTTTAACACAGAAAAGACGTATTCCTCTCAGGAATAACCGTTTGATTATCGCACCCACCGGGACGCATGCTCAAAAGAAGTGAACTCACCTTGGTTTGCTCGGTATGTTTATTTACGTGTTTAATTCGTTGCCCAACTACGTCCTAACATGGTTGTCAATAATAGTTAGAATTTCACCCAAACATTTCACGTGTTTAACAAATACAGGAAACGCATATCATTACGTAATAAGCCATTCAAACAACATACAGACTATCATGCAAGTTCATAAACACGTATCACGTAACAGCCCAAACGTCAAGTACACCAGTGTGCGGCCCAGTTAGTCGAGGCCCAATTAGAAGTGTGCGATTGAATCTAAGTTTATGGGCCGGTGTGCGATTGCCATGAAAGTGTGTGAGTCCAACTGTTTCCAGCCCACACGCGGAGGTGTGCGACCCGTCAACGAATAAAGCCCAATCAGTTGAATGTTCTCATAAAGTGTGCGATTGGGCTGGACTTGTATGACTCGTATGTTATTCGTGAGCCAGTGTGCGATCCTAGGCTGGTGTACGACTACCTTGACAGTGTGCGAGTCTACCATACAAGGCCCCAGTGTTCCCGGCCCACACGTGAAAGTGTGTGAGCCCATCTTGGTTGTGCGATTAGCAAAAAGTGTGCGATCAGTTACACATTGCAGTCAATTATGGTATCAGTTACAACCTTCCTTTGCACGATCAATACTACCAAAATTTCCATATAACACATAAACCCTAATTCATGGCAGTTACATACTAACACGTAATTATCCTTATTCACACCCACTTTTTCATGAACATAATCATTATTTCATCATACAATCATCTATACAAATCATTATCACAGAATGTTAACTACTTAATCCCTCAGAAATCCATACATCACTAAGGTAGACTCAACGATTTCTATAAGTGTATAACCTTAGTTCATCGATCACTAGTCATCGCACACCTAGTTCGGATCTAACAGTTGATTAGCACAAGGTGTTCATCACATACATAAAGAAAACATACTCCTCGTCTGAATCAGGAAATTCTAAACCTAAAGAACCTACAAGTTCAATTAAATCGTATCTCAACCGAAAGTGAATTTCTTCATCAAGCAAGTCTTGTTGGACATTTTCGAGAACGAGAACTTGTGTATGAGGATCCGGCACCCAATCTAGATATATTGCACGTTCGTCTTCTTGGATTAGCATATTGTGCAATATGATACATGCATATACTATGCTATGTATTATTTTCTTATTCATTGCACGAACCGGTCAGTTTAGTATGCCCCATCTACTCTTTAAAACACCAAAAGCCCTCTCATCATCTTATCTTGCCGATTCTTGTAACCTTTTGAACGCCTTTTCTTTAACCTCGACAAAAAAGGAAGGAGCTTTCACAAAAACAGGCCATGATGGGTAGATACCATCCACAACAAGAAAGCCTCGTCTGTAATATCTTCCGTTAACATAGAATGGAGATAAGGGTGCGGTACCATCTGTTACGGTTTGAAACAACGGCGACATGTGCAAAACATTGATGTCGTTGTTTGAACCTGGAACACCAAAAAATGAAAGCCAAAACCATAAATCATTCGACGTCACCGCTTCAAGTATGATTGTTGGTCTTTTGACGTCACCCCTAATATACGCCCCTCACAGCTCTCTTGGACAATTACTCCATTCGATATGTGTACAATCGATGCTGCCAAGCATCCCTTTAAAATGCCATCAAGCCTCATGTGCGGCGTAAATACGTGAGATGTCGTGTTTCGTCGGTTTACGTAAAAACTCTTTACCATACAATTTAATGATCGCGTTACAAAAAAATTGCAAACATTCACGTGAAGTTCTGTCCGACATAGCTAAGTATTCATCAAATTTATTGGGAGGGTTACCTGTCGCTAGTTGGCAAATGGCGGATGTGCATTTTTGTATCGGCGTGAAATTGCATTTTCCACTCCCGCCGTAACGTTCTTGAAACCATTCTTCGCTTGCTTCAATATCTCCAACAATCTTTAAAAATAATTCTTTTGGTAAACGAAACCGATCTCTAAACATTTCGGCGTTGTAGACCAGATTCTCCACAAAATAATCGTTCATTAACACTTCGTTGGCACGAATACGATCACAATCTACCATTTTCTTCTTTGTGGGGCTCGAACTTGCTTCAAGTGCGTTATACACCTTCTCGAAAAATTCAAGCGTCTCATCGTGTATCATTTCTAGGATTGATAATCTTCACCGCCACTTCCCTCCATCGTGTCCTTTTCGGCTACTATGGTATTCAGTGGTTGTTCTGTGTCCTTTCTACCTCCTCATTTAAGTACACAGTCTTCAAAATTTCAGAAACTCCAGAGTTTAAGGTTGTTGCAAATTGGGTGTTTTATTAGGGTTTTAAAGGGGATAGGGGATGTGATGCTGTTGTGGGTGATAAATATTGGGGGTAGTTTTGAAGGCTGTTGTCTAATCATTGATAAAATCATCAACAATTGTTTATCTAACCAAATTACAGTTACACCAGTGGATCTTTTGAATTTGTTTCAATTACCCAAATGTTCATCTACACTCTGTTTTTATCTACACTCTGTTTTTCTGATCCGACCCGGATTGATCAGAATTCGGGTTCAGTGTTGTTCATAAGGTAATCAGAGAGAGTTTTATTTATCTTTCTTTTTTGTGTTCATTTACAAAGAACCAAAGAGCATAATTTATAAAGCATTAGAGGCCTAAACAAGGAAACGAAATAACCAACTTCTAAGGAAAATATAATGCTAGCCAATGAGATCCCGAGATTGTAGCAGCCACTAAATGACCCATGGTTTTGGGGATCCCTTTTTTCTCGAATATCTAACACTCCCCCTCAAGTTGTGTAGTGGGATCTCCAATACCCAACTTGGACGAAACAGATTCAAATGCTTTTTCAGCCAAGACTTTTGTCAAGATGTCTGCCAGTGGTCTTCAGATCTAACAAACGAGAGCTCGACCATGCCGTCTACGAGTTTCTATTTTATGAAGTGTCTATCTATCTCAACATGCTTCGTTAGATTGTGCTCCACGGGGTTCTCTGAGATCTTAATCACAGATTTATTATCACACATCAACCGGGTTGGATATTGAAGAGGAAAACCAATTTCATTCATTATCTTTCTTAACCAAAGAATCTCCGTGATACCTTTAATGATTCCCTTAAATTCTGATTCGGCACTTGATAAAGACACAACATTCTGCTTCTTACTCCTCCATGTCACTAAATTACCTCCAAGAATAGTAAAATAACCAGCAGTAGATCACATATCATTCGGGTTCCCCGCCCAGTCAGCATCGGTAAAAACCTCGACATCTAGGTGCCCATTTTTCTTAAAGATTATTCCCCTTCCTGTTGTGCCTTTGAGGTATCGAATAATCCTCATCACAGCTTCCAAATCATCTTCTTGAGGATGGTGCATGAATTGGATAACAACTCCCACGGCATATGCAATGTCGGGTCGTGTGTGAGCCAAGTAAATCAACTTCCCCACCAACCATTGGTACATATCTTTATTCGCTGGTTTGGCTCATTCAGTTATTTTTAATATGTGATTTACCACCATAGGAGTACTGTTTGGTTTGCAATCCACCATGCCAACTTCAGCCAATAAGTCTAATATATATTTTCGTTGGGAGATATAGATCCCTTCTTTAGATCTAAGAACCTCAATTCTTAGAAAGTATTTCAACCCCCAAGGTCTTTCATTTCAAATTCAAACTCTTTGAAGAGATTTTTCCGAAGAGAGCTAATTTCTTCCTCATCACTTCCCGTTATAATCATGTCGTCGACATATATTATAAGACAAGTGACCAAATCCCCTCTCCTTTTGTAAAACAAAGTATAATCCCCATTACTCTGTTTGTAACCATACCACTTCATTGCCATTGTGAATCTTCCAAACCAAGCACGCGGAGATTGTTTGAGCCTATATAAACCGTATTCTAGTTTACATACCTCCTTATCTTGAAAATCATCTGAGAACCCAGGTGGGGCTTCCATATACACCTCTTCCTTCAAGTCTCCATGTAAGAAGGCATTCTTTACATCAAATTGATGGAGTGGCCAATCCTGGTTTACGGCTATCAAAAACAGCACTTTAATAGTATCAATCTTTGCGACTGGGGAAAAAGTTTCAGAGAGTATACCCTTTGGCGACCAATCTTGTCTTGTGACGCTCAATAGTGCCATCCGATTTATACTTGATATTAAAGACCCATCTACATCCAACTGGTTTTTTTCCTGGTGGTAATGTGCACTTCTCCCATGTGTTAATTCGCTTTAATGCTTCCATTTCTGTATTCATTGCCTCATTCCATTCTGTTGTCTCTTTTGCTTTTTGGGATGTCTTCGGAATCTGTTCATAGAGGAGAGTAGCTGAAAATGCTTTTGCTCTTATCGGGTATTTAGAAGCACGGGAAACATGTTCCGGTGAATACCGGTCCGAAGGAACTCCTCTATCTCTTCTTGGAGGAAGCACAGAGTTTCTCGGTTATGGTTCGACAGATGGACTTTCTGAAACTTCGTGATTATAAGTATTTTGTGAACTATTATGATGTTGTGAGTTGTTTACCTCGGTTCGAACATTTTCCTATTCACCCATAGTACCGGTGGCATTGATTTCTTGCTGGACATCGCCCTCTGTAAGATCATTGGTTGTCGTAGCCGACTCGTCACCCTCTCTTGTGTCGAAAGAATTACATATACACACTAATATATCTAAAAAATGGGCCCTCAGAGGGACTGGGCCCTGAGCGACGGCCCACCCCGCACCCCATTCGGCCTGGCCCTGATTTCATCACTGGTGATGAACTTTAGTGGAAATGCCCATCACTTCTGATAGAATTCCATCACTCACAACCTCTTTCTTTTGTTTATAAATTATAAATTTCATTTAAATTAAAAACAATATTTCTAGAAATATTTTAGACTACAACTTAAAAATAAACATATAAAAATAAAAACATACATAAAGAAAACATACTCCTCGTCCGAATCAGGAAATTCCAAACCTGAAGAACCTACAAGTTCAATTAAATCGAATCTCAACCAAAAGTGAATTTCTTCATCACGCAAGTCTTGTTGGACATTTTTGGGAACGAGAACTTGTGAAAGAGGATCCGACACCCAATCTAGAGATATTGCACGTCCGTCTTCTTTGATTAGCATATTGTGCAATATGATACATGCATATACTAGGCTATGTATTGTTTTCTTATTCATCGCACGAACCGGTCGGTTTAGTATTCCCCATCTACCCTTTAAAATACCAAAAGCCCTCTCATCATCTTATCTTGCAGACTCTTGCAACCTTTTGAACGCCTTTTCTTTAACCTCGATAGGAAATGAAGGAGCTTTCACAAAAACATACCATGATGGGTAGATAACATCTACAAGAAGAAAGCCTCGTCTGTAATATCTTTCGTTAACATAGAATGGACATAAGGGTGCAGTACCATCTATTACGGTTTGAAACAACAGCGACGTGTGCAAAACATTGATGTCGTTGTTTGAACCAGGAACACCAAAATATGAATGCCAAAACATTGATGTCACCGCTTCAAGTATGATTGTTGGCCTTTTGACGTCACCCCTAACATACGCCCCTCACAACTCTCTTGGACAAGTTCTCCATTCGATATGTGTACAATCGATGCTACCGAGCATCCCTGGAAAATGTCATTTAACCTCATGTGCGGCGTAAATACGTGAGATGTCGTGTTTCGTCGGTTTACGTAAAAACTCTTTACCATACAATTTAATGATCGCGTTACAAAAAAATTGAAAACATTCGCATGAAGTTCTATCCGATATAGCTAAGTATTCATCAAATTTATCGGGAGGGTTACCTGTCGATAGTTGGCAAATGGCGGATGTGCATTTTTGTATCGGCGTGAAACTGCATTTTCCACTCCCGCCGTAACGTTCTTGAAACCATTCTTCGATTGCTTCAGTATCTCCAACAATCTTTAAAAATAATTCTTTTGGTAAACGAAACCGATCTCTAAACATTTCGGCATTGTAGACCAGATTCTCCACAAAATAATCGTTCATTACCACTTCGTTGGCACGTATACGATCACGATCCACCAGTTTCTTCTTTGGGCGGCTTGAACTTGCTTCAAGTGCGTTATACACCTTCTCAAAAAATTCAAGCGTCTCATCGTGTATCATTTCTAGGATTGATAATCTACACTGCCACTTCCCTCCATCGTGTCCTTTTAGGCTACCATGGTATTCAGTGGTTGTTCTGTGTCCTTTCTACCTCCTCATTTAAGTACACAGTCTTCAAAATTTCAGAAACTCCAGAGTTCAAGGTTGTTGCAAATTGGGTGTTTCATTAGGGTTTTAAAGGGGATAGGGGATGTGATGCAGTTGTGGGTGATAAAGATTGGGGGTGGTTTTGAAGGCTGTTGTCTAATTATTGATAAAAACATCAACAATTATTTGTCTAATCAAATTACAGTTACACCAGTGGATCTTTTGAATTTGTTTTAATTAGCCAAATGTTCATTTACACTCTGTTTTTCTGATCCGACACGGATTGATCAGAATTCGGGTTAAGTGTTATATGACCCGGTTAGGCTTTTAGAAACAGGGTGGTCGGAGGTAAGTGGTGGGTTAAAGTGCTGGTCTATTAGGGTGAACGGCGTTGTGGCAACCGAAAATTTAAGAAAAAACAAAACATTAGCAACATTGTCCAGTCATTAGTGACACTAATCAATTTTCGGGACGAAATCCAAAAATTCTTTCAACGATGATGTGACACCCGATAATTTTATGTTATTTATGACAAAACTAAACTCTTTTTATCATGATTAAACACACATGCATTACACTTGATTAGAATTAATTAAGTGCACCAAACATTACACTAGTTTAACACAAATATTCATGCATCGGTAATTCGAAGGATTACCGGATCACACACAAGTCTTGTCCCCTGAATGTTGGTGAATTATCAAAAAAGATTTCAAACATGTTATAATTTATTTCTTTGTGAAATTTCATGCAAAGTGATTTCATGCTTAGATTGATAATCGTATTTAAACAATGTCGAATTTCATGCAACCATTACGTAGTTTGAGTTAATTAATTTTTATAAGATATTAGGTTATTATATTATAGAGTAAATTATGATTTTGGCCCCTGTGGTTGTCACACCCAGACTTTTGCGGAAGTGTGTGATGCGTGGCTGGTAATATCATTGCATTCAATCATAATAAACAACTACATGATCAAAACGATGTTCATCCATTCATAAAATTGAAGGTATTACAAACACCAGTTACTTAAGTTTTAAAACACAACCTTCGACTAAGTCGCAAACCAACAAAAGTGGATGACATCTAAACTTGAAATTTACTTCTATAAACAACACCCGCGCCCAAGATCCAACCTGTTACCTGAAATACATGTAATTTTGGAAAACATCAACAAAAGTTGAGCGAGTTCATGCGTTTTGTGTGAGTACTTGCAAGCTTGTAAACCTTTGAGAGACTCCTTTGAAAACAGGTATGAAAAGCATTTATGAACATATAAAATGATTGTTTTACAAGGACATTAAAGCATGTGAGGACATAGGGAGCACTCGAAATGAGTAGGTTTATACCCTTGTTGATTTCCCTCGACTATGTCGAATTCCCCTTCGACTATGTCAATTTACCTTGACTATGTCAATTTCCCTTGACTATGTCGATTCACCTCGACTATGTCAGTTTACCTCGACTGGGACACCGAAGCACTCAAGTAGTCACATAAGGACCATGAGTGGGGCTCGACCGTACCCGTTAGATCTAACCTTCATCCCTAATTAAGAGTTAATGGCATTTCAAATTTAGTCGATGCTCACATGATCTAATAGTTCATTTCATAGTCAAATCATACCGTTTAAACATTCGTAACATGTATTCAACCCCCGATAGTTATAAAACCAAAAACAGTTAAGAGAAAAGGGGGACATGAACTCACAGTTTTGCGTCTTCGGTACTCGTAACTCAATTCTCGTCAGCAAACACGACTACCTACAATGTGCTAGGGTCTATTAGACGAACGGGTCGTGCCTTGCCTTAGTATTCACGTTTTTTAGTTACGTTTCTTTTATATCTTCAATATTATTCCAAGTTATAATTACTTGTTAAAATAATAATTCTTTTAACTTTAAATTATATTTGATTTTTGGAATAATTGTTAAACAATATTTTTGTAGTAATACTTCTCAAGTATTTATATTCGTATTTCCTTCCCAAGGATGGGGTATCTCATGTATATCCGTATTCTTGTATTTGTATATCTTGCCATGTACTGGCGTCGTATTCCGGTGTGTACGTATTTTCTTAATAAATATCCAATATATATTTCCAAAACAATATATTTCCAAGTCTCACTTAGAAAATATATATAAACTTATTTTATCCAAAAATAATGTACTTCAAGAATGTATATATTTTTCCCAAAAATACATACCTTTTAAATATTCAAGAAAATATATTTTTACTTCCAAAAATAATATATTTTCTCTTTGTTGAACATATAATATAACTTTTGTAATATTTACAAAAATCATAATTTCATTTCTTGTATCCAAAATATTATTTACCAAAAATATATTTATGATGGTATTTTCCGGAATATTTTGTAAGTTACGTTCTTGCGTTCGGTTTCACAATATTAAGTGTGTAACTTATATATTTATCCCTTGTGATTTTTGGTAATATTTTTGGATTGTAAATTCTTGGTATTTTGTTATGTTATATTACTTTAAATCCTAAAATAATATAACTAATACACAAAGTATACAAATAATCACATACAATCTGTCTTTACTGTAAATATATATTCTAAATACATATTTATCCATTTTTATTTATAAAAACCAACCTCCAATACTTGTATTTTTGTTACAAAATCTATGGCAAAGTTTATATTGAAAACCATAGTTAAAACACTCTTGTAAGTATTTGTTTAGAAAATATTTTTCTAAGTGTTTATATTTTTAGAAAATTTTGCCATAGTTTCCCCTGAAAATGGAGGTGTCCATGCTATCAAAGCATATCATTTTCTTTTCAAAAATCATCACAAACAATCAACAATCAATCTACACTTACCAAGTTTTAAAACAAAGCTATCTACATAACAATCATGAACTTGAACTTTCATAAAAACTTGTAATAACTTGGTAGTGTTTTTAGTAGACTTAGTTACCCTCCAAAATGTATTTACTTCTTTAAAAATCTCATTCTTGGAAGACTTAGGTGTTTACAACTTATTAGATGATTTTTCCAAAAATCATTCTTTTGAATTTTTCTTGTAAACATTGTATTCTTATACTTGTTTCAACACTAGAAACATGATTAGTTTCTTTAAAAACTGTGTTTATACAAATCTTGTTATTTAACCCGGTTTCTTTAGAGAAACTATTTTAGAAATCATCCACTCACAAGACTTGTATTTTGTTTAAATCATCATCATATGAAAACAACTTTTATCATTCAAGTTCATGTAAACATAAAGCATGATGATCTTGGTCTTTCACAAGATTATCACATTAACTTACTAGATCTTGTGTTTAATCAAAATCTAGTAGGTTCCATATGATGTCTAACTTCACTAACACTAATAATCAATCAACAAGAAGCAAATAAATACAAATCGACAAGTATTCAATATGTTTATAAGCTTATGTTAGAGATTCATGAATATGTCTTTTAGTGTTCATCAAGATTAACAATGTATATCATCTTTTATCCAACTATATGAAGTAAAATCAAGTTACAAGGAGCTTACTACTAGCACAAGGGCTAGGGAAGAACACTAGAAGATGATGAAGGCAAATGGGTTGGATAAAAGCAAATGAAAGAGGTCCTTCAAGATCCAAGACCACCAAGCTTGCTTAAACACCTTATTGCACCTTAGGATGAACTTGAAATGGATGAATGTGAGATGGAAATGGTGGTGGTGTGTGGGTGGGTTTCGGCCGAGAGCAGAGCAAGGGAGGAGAGGGAGTAGTGTGTGTGATATGTGTGAAAGAATGAGAGTTCTAATGGTTTGAACTTATAACCAATTTTAAGAGTATTATCCAAAGGTTAATATGTCTCAATAGTACAATGCATATCCTTGATCATATCTTAGTGAATCAAGCAAGATCATGTAAGAGATCATGTAAGATATTGGTGGTGGGGTCACCCTTGGTGACCGTCCACATGAGGGTGGGGGGGGGGGGGGGTATAGGTTGGTGTTGAATGATAAGTTAAGTTATTAAGTTAGATTTCAAGTGTAAAGTTTAGTGTCTATGCATATTAGGTGTTATATAGCGGGTTAGGGTGTTCGGGGATCATAACTAGCTCGGAAATAATAAAACAATGCTTCTAGTATAATTTTGGTGTTTCGGGTAGTGCCCGGTTGTTCGGTTAGATACCGGTTCGTTAAAGTTTCAAGCTATACCGTTTAGTGTTCTTTAAGTACCCTTTTATGACAGTTTTAATTCCCGACACTTAGGAAAGCATACATGACCATTTAGTCGTGTTTTTGCATGTAATTAGCCTGATAAAATGCTGAATTTTGCTGAAATATGCTGGATTCAGCCCTTTAAGTGGGTTTTAGGTACTTTCCGGCACTTAAACTATCACCTAGTGAAGCAGTTTTATGGTCCTTACTTCCCTACATACTATCCTAGTGTATCACTTGGTTCTGGGGTTCATTCTGTGTCTTAACATCATGTTTGTCTAAGTACTTAACTCCCGTCAGTGCTTTTAGTTTGTATGATAATGGTGCCAATTCTGTTCTGTGCATTATTAGAACTATATCGTGTTGCATGTAGTAATGATAAAAGTCTTGCAACATGAAATGCCATTGTATGTATATAACAGTAATCAGAAATTCATTTGTCTTGTAAGCTATATCATGCACAGTTCTTAAACGCAGATTGCTGTCTAATTATTGTACGGAATGTACGGAAAAGTGACAGTTGTCACATTCTCCCCCCGTTGAAAGAATTTCGTCCCGAAATTCAAGCGATGCCATCGGTCGCAGGGGAGTTGTGAATCAAATGTGGTTACTTAGGTTTAAATTGGTCTTCATGTACCCAAGTAAACTCTGGGCCATGATATGAATTCCAACGATTGCTGACAAATCAATCACGACCTTTCCGGGTCATGCGGACTCCCAGTCTACAACCTTAACAGGTTCTTTAATATATTGGAGTTTGTCGTTGACGCGAATCCTGTTTGCGAGAATAACGATTGTTCCTTGAGTTAGACTCCTCTAAAGACTAGACACATGGAATGTGTCGCGATCACTACTGATCTTTTCTGGAAGTTTCAGTTTGTGAGCAATGGTCCCGATCCCTACCAGGATCTCGAAAGGTCTAATATACCGGGGGTCCAACCTTCCACGTTTTCCCAAATCGCACCACGCCTTCCCAAGGCGAGGCTCCCATTAAAGCCATACTTCTTATCTCAAATTCCTACGATTTCCGCCGCTCGTCAGCGTAATCTGCCTGTATTCCGCGGGCTGTCTTGATATGATCACATGTCGGAACGATCTTGCCTCTAATTTCCTGAACCAACTCGGGCCACTAGATTGTTTATCTCCGGTCTCCGTTCAACACAAAGGGGATTGACTTATTATGTTCCATCCAAAGCTTCACACGAAACAGTTTAAACAGTTGTGTGATAAATACTGTTGTAGGAAAACTCCACTAAGGGCAAGTGAGTGTTCCAACTTTTCATCAAAGTTTATCACACAAGCACGTAACATGTCCATACAGTCTACATCGTTTAGTAGCTCAGTCCATCTTCGTTAATATTTAAGTTCTTACGATCAACGGTGTGCTGCAACCCTTGTGATCAGTAAAGGTCGTGCATCGTTTTCTTACAAGTAATGACGTCAAATTTACGGCGCACAATTACTGTATCTAGATCAAGGTTTCTTCTCATGATCCCTTAATCAACGTGACACGTATGCAATGCCGTGGTCTCGTTGTATCGACACGCAATCGAGACTTTGTTGAGAAGCGTCACATAATTGCAACTCTAACTCCTTAGCTCTTGATTGCAGGGTTGGCATGAATCTCATTCTTATCCACCATGCATCCTAAAGTTCTTACCTCGCGAATTCGAAATCCGTCCTTCGACATTCTAGCACATAATTGTTCTTTCTCTAAAAGTCGCAAGATAAATTGCAGATGTTGCTCACGACCTTCCTTGGTCGTTGGGCATATAAGAATGTAGTCAATAAATATAATCATGATCTATCCAGGTACGGCTTACACACCTGATTCATGAGGTCCATGAATACTGCCGGTGCATGTGTTAAATCAAACGGCACGTCAAGGAACTCATAATGCTCAAAGCGAGTCCTTAAGGTTGTTTTAGGGATATTTTCTTCTTGTATTTTCCGTTGAGGACATCCTGGCTTCAAGTCACTCCTTAAGTAGTAACTAGAATCTTACGGTTGGTCCAATCATGTTGCCAATCCTTGGCAAAAGGATACCGGTCCTTGATATCCAATTTTCTGAAGTTGATGAAAAATAGGAACTGTCAACTTTCTCCTCATGTCCTTAACTAAGGACACCATGTTCTTAATTCCATCTTGGAGTAGTAGCTGGGACCTTGTAGTTGGTTAACAAGTCATCGGTTCTCGGTAAGGGGTACCGATTCTTGTTGGTTAGTTGTCTATCTCCCTGTAACCCATGCGTAATACTTTTCTCCCTCATTAATCCCTCTGAGTTCCTATCAGATTAGGCTATGTACGCGTGTAAAAACTGTTGTCCTGTTTCCTAACGAATAACACTGGGGCTTCCCAAGGTGAGAAACTCGGCCTGGTAGATTTCTTCTGTCTAGCAGCTCTCACAGCTGCATCAGAGGCTCTTGCATCTCGGACGAAACTAGTCGGTAAGGCGTCATTCGGTACTTGTGCCGCTCCTGGCACGAGGTTTATCCTAAACTCCTCTTGTCGCTATGGAGGTATTCCTGGCAAATCTTCAGAAAAGGCTTCTGGAACTTCTTCCATTACGGGTGTCACACCCCGAAATTATCAGAGCTGGCGTGACTGGACTGGTATCTTCATTGCACAGCGGAAGCAAATATAACTAAGACTTCTAGAAAATGAACGCCACTAAGTACTCCACTCCACATGGTTCTCCTATTCCAACCGTGCCTTGCTTAGAAATGCAACCTGAGAAAGAAACATGCGAAAAAGTTAACATAAAGTTGAGCGAGTTCATAGTTTGTTTGTAAAAGATTTGAAATAAATCTTTTTGATAACCGGTTTGTGAAATATTATTGAGAAAACGAATTTAAAAATCATTTTCTTGTCAAGTTATATGGAAACTTTGTATTTGTAAAGTATGTATAACCGTCAATACCCACCCTGACTTTGACTTCATGCCCGCATAATCCTATGCTTTGAATTTGTATAAAACATGGTATGTAATTTGTATGTATCTAGTATTTCTGTAAGTATCGAGATTGTTAATGGGTTGCAAGGCCATTAACATGTGACACGACATAGGAAGCATCCAAACCATAGGCATTTTTCTAGTTGTCGATTCACGACTGAGACACAAAAGCACTGCTTGGTACTAGTTATCACCAAGAGTGTGGCTGACCGAAAACCCATTAGATCTAACCTTTTGTTCTGCGGTCTAGGTATTGTTGATTAATGGTGCTTCTGGTACCCTATTCGTGACACGATTTCAAGTATCATTCCTTAGTTCTTGTATCCAGCATACCATAACAAAGGTATTTTCCCCAAGTTTAAAAAGTGTGTAAAAGATTAAAAGTGGGGATATGAACTCACTTTTCTGTAAACATTTAGTAACATGTACTTCACCCCCGAAGTTATAAAACTGAAAACAGTTAAAAGAAAAGGGGGAGCATGAACTCAATGGGTTGTCTCGTTTTAAGTACGTAGACCGACCCAATCCCATTATTATAACTAGGACAATCCTGTCCCTAATCATTAAGATCATTCACGTTTCGAAAATATGTATTTGTTTTGTAAAACCGGTATCTTTAGTACAAATCATTCGTAAACCATTTGAGTTCTTTGTAATCCATTCGTAACATGGTTTAGAAATATGAGTTTTTGTTTATCGATAAATTGTTTATTTTTGCAAAACTTGCATGTCTTTCCTCCCCGAAAACATTTATAAAATGTAAAACAGTGAAAAGGTGGGGTTATGAACTCACCTGAATATTCATGTGCAAAGCTAGCTATATACGACTTTGTGATGTCGTTTCCAAGACTTGACTTGCTAGCGTGCGTTCTACAGTATTCCTAACACGGAATATCTTATAAGTTTCTAAATAAAAGCGGTAACTACACTACGTGTTACCGAGCTCTACCAAATTGTTAACTGAACGATTCGACGTAAGTTATTAACTTAATGAAAACGATTAAGTTATACGTGTTAAGTCTTGTTTAATGTCGTTAATAGTCACTAAGTTTTAGAAGTACTTAGTTTCCGAGAAATTCGAGTATATAAATATTTATACAAAGATATAAATATATCGATAGGATAGTGAGTCGTCCCGTGAAACCGTACGTTGATATCTATAGTACGTCATTTAGGCGTTTAAAATAAACATACAACTATATTTATTTTATAGACGAACACGAGTGGTTTGATTTTATGAAATAAATATATATAATCTATATTTATTTTTATAAAAAGGAGTCGTTTTGTTTGCTATTTGAAACAAATATATAGTTATATTTGTTTTATGAAACAATTTCGTATTGTTCGATGTTTGAAATAAATATAAACTATATTTATTTTTACGAAAAGATTTCGTATTGTTTGATACTTGAAAGGATTGTCGAAAGTAATAAAAGAATTGGAAATATTATTTCATGTTTTATTTTATACAAGCATTGTCGAAATAATATCCAAATTGTCGTTTTTGTAAGTTATAAAGTGTTGTCGTGAGTATTGTTACAGTTGTATTTGTTTTTATATAAAAAAATCACTTGAATACAATGGTTCGTTTTATAATAAACCGCGTTTGTTTTTACGGGTTTTCTCGAAAAACGGGCAGAGTTTCCTCTGTTTTTGGATGCCCCCGACAATGCAAGTTGTCGTTATTTTTATCAAACTTCAACAATATTCAATCAATAAAATGAAATTTGTCAAATATATTAAACGTAAACTATAATTAACCGAATCGTTTCAAGCTCGTTTGTCACGTAACTTAAAACTATAAAGATGACGAAATAATTCGCGTTGTTTAAACTTTACCACTCTGCGTGTCGAAACGCCGAACCGGTTGACCCGAACCAAACTGTTGACCAGAACCGCTGACCCGAACGCTGAATTGACTCGCTGCCCTTGACCGAGTTGACTAACTTTAACTGAACCGGACCTTTTCTAAACTGAACCGAGTTGCTTGACCCGAACACTGCACCAGAACACTCGAACCCAACTGACCAGTGAAACTCGAGCCCCATATGTGACCCGAACCAGAACCAAGTCGAACCCGAACCCGAACCCGAACAAACAGATCATTATTAGTATCATCTTCATCTAAATTTTCAGAAACACAAGATGAAGGAAACGAGATTTTACCGGCGAAATTCGTCGGATAAATACACGAACCATCGGACCGAGACTTGGGAACCTGCTGAGCCGAAACACGCGTAACCCGAACCGGAGCTCGAAAAAAATCAGAATCAACAAGATAACCACCACCTCCATCTGTTACCGCCGCCGCGGCTCCGCCTGTCGTCGGCTGGAACAACCGTCGTCGGCACGTCACCATCATCATCCTACATCACCGCCACCGCCACGTGCCGCCGCACGCCCTTCGATTCAACCGCCGCTAGGGTTCATCGGAAGAGGGGGGTACTGCTAGTATGTGTGAAGAGGTGAGGGGTGTGGGGGTGTCGGAGCACCCGACCAGAAAACTCGTCGGAGCGCCGGCTCCGATTGTCAGCTTGTAGGGGAAATAGAGAGGGGGTTTGTCGGCTGGATGTTTATCTGGGTGTTTGGGTTTCTTTATAAGAAAAATTAAAGGAGAAGCATATGGTGTGTGTGCATGTTAGTATGCAGACAAAGAGAGAGAGAGAGAGAGGAGAGTGTTGAGAGTTTGTAGTGTTATGTGTTGTGAGAATTGTGCAAGACTTATGGATTATATAGAGATACAATAAGATCTTATAAATATTTTTGAAAAGATTTGCAGATCGTTTAGAGATTTTTCAAATATTGTAGAGATTTTGCATATCTTGATAAGATTTTTCATATCTTGTAGAGATTTTGCATATCTTGATAAGATTTTTCATATCTTGTAGAGATTTTGCATATCTAGTAGAGATTTTATAGATATTGATAAGATTTGTTAAGATCTTATATTATGTGCAGGTTTAGGCTTGTGGGTTTTGGGCTTGGGCCCGGGGCCCACAAGCCCATCTCATGTGTAAGTGGCCCGTAATTCCTACGAGGCCCGATATCGCAACCCAAACTCCATAAGTGTCGAAATATTAAAATTTTTAAAATTCAAGAGGCGTATAATAGTGGCATTGTCAGTATTTTGTACGGTATCAGTTCGTTGTCGCGTAATATTCAGCAGATTTCCTGTAAATCACCACACGCGCACTATATAGTCGAATAAACGTTCCTGGGCACTCCAAGGGCCTGGTTAAGTTAATTAGCATCGTAAACACCATTTATTATCGCGTTAATCACCTGTTAATCACGTAATTAAGAGCCGTAAATCACTGGTTGTCACATTCTCCCCCTGTTAATAAAATTTCGTCCTCGAAATTTAGACTACGTTAACTTCTTAGAGTTACGTTATGCTTAGGTAAATACGAATAATGTCAAAGGAAACGAGACATACTGACCAAGTTAACAGGGGTCCAATAAAAGAGGAATTTCGTGTAATAGAATTCCAAATGAACATTCACAATATGCAAATGAATTCTAGAAATGATAACATCCACTAAATGGAACTTAGAATCAACAAGTTCAATGAAATAGTTTTGCATGAAACGCTCGATCGTGATTAGCCCAAGCTACAAGTTATACCGACGCCATAAGGTGTCGTAGTGATTTAAGTAATTCAATAATAGTGGTGACCGAACAAGTTCACCACGTTAGAAATCAAGTGAAAGCGCAATGAAGCAAGCTTGATCCAAACGACATCATAAGATTTTCAATTGAAAATGAAACATCAAGGAAATAGTGTTTTCGATCGAAGACGAAGAAGCAATAAATATTGCAAAATATTCGATCGATGTTGAAAGAAACTTTAGTAGGTACACCGGAATATAGAATGAATTTGTGTACCATTTCCTTAACACACGATTGTGTTAAGACTGCTGTAATATGAGAAATCAAAGCGGATTTAAAGCAAATTAATAAATAAATAATTTAAATCCATGCATGAAATGTGTAAACGAGATTAGCGCAAGCTTCAATTAGTGAAAACACCATCACATGGTGTCGAAATCAACAAACAACTTAATGGAGTCGTAGACCAAACAAGTCCACTACGACTCGGAACAAGTGAAAGGCTTATTCGAAACGAAACCACATGCGTAACAAACGATGCATGCGTAACATATGAATTTTCAAGAAATCAAGCAATGAGTGTTTGCTATAATGAAAGAAATGATCGTGATACAATGACCATGTAAAGGAGTAGAGATGCGAAAATCTACTCACTAGATGCAAAAGTCGGAATTTCAATAAAGAAATTTAAGGACTTTACCTGGGGTTTCTTGTGACGACCAGTTGTTAGGTGACATTACCATGGAATGTCAAACATAGCGTATTCGTCGTTAATAAGATAGGGGGAATACGAAGGCATGCGTCTTCTCCTTAGCATGACTCGTGTCGTTTGCAGGACCGCGTGCCAAACCGCGGCTTCCTCAAAAGTCGTATGTGTCGTACTTCAACCTCCGTTGATGTATAGCTTAAGTTTCACGTATACCTGTGCACTAGCGTTTCGTTCTGCGTAGGCTACCTGCTCGGGAAGTCAAAATAGCATAGACGATATAATAATGGTGTTTACCCGAGTTAATAGACGTGGTACCTACGTGACGACCTTTAATGAGCTTAGGCATAAGTTTCCGAAGGTCTTAAATGCATGTTTCCTAATCTCTCAGAGTTTTGTGCACTGTATGCGACTGTTTTGTGTACCGTGTATAAAACACCACTTTAGCGTATGTTTGAAAACAAAATTTTGACTGTTTGTTTTTCGGCAACGGTTGGAGACCATATTCGAGTCTTAGGCATTCTGTATGTATTCGACGTTTTAATAATCTAAGTCCCAGAGAAAATTGAAGTTAGAGCCTAGGTATTCCTACAGAAAACCTTATTCGCAGTAACCTATTGCTCTGATACCAATATGTCACACCCCGAAATTATCAGAGCTGGCATGACTGGACTGGTATCTTCATTGCACAGCGGAAGCAAATATAGCTAAGACTTCTGGAAAATGAACGACACTAAGTACTCGACTCCACATGGTTCTCCTATTCCAACCGTTCCTTGTCTTAGAAACGCAACCTGAGAAAGAAACATGCGAAAAAGTCAACATAAAGTTGAGCGAGTTCATAGTTTGTTTGTAAAAGATTTGAAATAAATCTTTTTGATAACCGGTTTGTGAAATATTATTGAGAAAATGAATTTAAAAATCATTTTCTTGTCAAGTTATATGGAAACTTTGTATTTGTAAAGTTTGTATAACCGTCAATGCCCACCCTGACTTTGACTTCATGCCCGCATAATCCTATGCTTTGAATTTGTATAAAACGTGGTATGTAATTTGTATGTATCAAGTATTTCTGTATGTATCGAGATAGTTAATGGGTTGCAAGGCCATTAACATGTGACACAACATAGGAAGCATCCAAACCATATGCATTTTTCTAGTTGTCGATTCACGACTGAGACACAAAAGCACTACTTGGTACTAGTTATCACCAAGAGTGTGGCTGCCCGAAAACCCATTAGATCTAACCTTTTGTTCTGCGGTCTAGGTATATTGTTGATTAATGGTGCTTCTGGTACCCTATTCGTGACACGATTTCAAGTAACATTCCTTAGTTCTTGTATCCAGCATACCATAACACATGTATTTTCCCCAAGTTTAAAAAGTATGTAAAAGATTAAAAGTGGGGATATGAACTCACTTTTCTGTAAACATTTAGTAACATGTACTTCACCCCCCAAGTTATAAAACTGAAAACAGTTAAAAGAAAAGGGGGAGCATGAACTCACTGGGTTGTCTTGTTTACGTACGCAGACCGACCCAATCCCATTATTATAACTAGGACAATCCCGTCCCTAATCATTAAGATCATTCACGTTTCGAAAATACGCATTTGTTTTGTAAAACCGGTATCTTTAGTACAAATCATTTGTAAACCATTTGAGTTCTTTGAAATCCATTCGTATCATGGTTTAGAAATATGAGTTTTTGTTTATCGATAATTGTTTATTTTTGCAAAACTTGCATGTCTTTCCACCCCGAAAACATTTATAAAATGTAAAACAGTGAAAAGGTGGGGTTATGAACTCACCTGAATATTCCTGTGCAAAGCTAGCTATATACGACTTTGTGATGTCGTTTCCAAGACTTGACTTGCTAGCGTGCGTTCTACAGTATTCCTAACACGGAATATCTTATAAGTTTCTAAATAAAAGCGGTAACTACACTACGTGTTACCGAGCTCTACCAAATTGTTAACTGAACGATTCGACGTAAGTTATTAACTTAATGAAAACGATTAAGTTATACGTGTTAAGTCTTGTTTAATGTCGTTAATAGTCACTAAGTTTTAGAAGTACTTAGTTTCCGAGAAATTCGAGTATATAAATATTTATACAAAGATATAAATATATCGATAGGATAGTGAGTCGTCCCGTGAAACCGTACGTTGATATCTATATTACGTCGTTTAGGCGTTTAAAATAAACATATAACTATATTTATTTTATAGACGAACACGAGTCGTTTGATGTTATGAAATAAATATATATAATCTATATTTATTTTTATAAAAATGAGTCGTTTTGTTTGCTATTTGAAACAAATATATAGCTATATTTGTTTTATGAAACAATTTCGTATTGTTCGATTTTTGAAATAAATATAAACTATATTTATTTTTACGAAAAGATTTCGTATTGTTTGATACTTGAAAGGATTGTTGAAAGTAATAAAAGAATTGGAATTATTATTTCATGTTTTATTTTATACAAGCATTGTCGAAATAATATCCAAATTGTCGTTTTTGTAAGTTATAAAGTGTTGTCGTGCGTATTGTTACACTTGTATTTGTTTTTATAAAAAAATCACCTGAATACAATGGTTCATTTTATAATAAACCGCGTTTGTTTTTACGGGTTTTCATGAAAAACGAGCAGAGTTTCCTCTGTTTTTGGATGCCCCCGACAACACAAGTTGTCGTTATTTTTATCAAACTTCAACAATATTCAATCAATATAATGAAATTTGTCAAATATATTAAACGTAAACTATAATTAACCGAATCGGTTCAAGCTCGTTTGTCACGTAACATAAAACTATAAAGATGACGAAATAATTTGCGTTGTTAAAACTTTACCACTCCGCGTGTCGAAACGCTGAACCGGTTCACCAGAACCGCTGACCCGAACGCTGGGTTGACTCGCTGCCGTTGACCGAGTTGACTAACTTTGACCGAACCGGACCTTGTCTAAACTGAACCGAGTTGCTTGACCCGAACACCGCACCAGAACACTCGAACCCAACTGACCAGTGAAACTCGAGCCCCACATGTGACCCGAACCAGATCCGAGTCGAACCCGAACCCGAACAAACAGATCATTATTAGTATCATCTTCATCTAAATTTTCAGAAACACAAGATGAAGGAAACGAGATTTTACCGGCGAAATTCGTCGGATAAATACACGAACCATCGGACCGAGACTTGGGAATCTGCTGAGCCGAAACACGCGTAACCCAAGCCGGAGCTCAAACGAAATCAGAATAAACAAGATAACCACCACCTCCATCTGTTACCGCCGCCGCGGCTCCGCCTGTCGTCGGCTGGAACAACCGTCATCGGCACGTCACCATCATCATCCTTCATCACCGCTACCGCCACGCGCCGCTGCACGCCCCGCTGCACGCCCTTCGATTCCGCCGCCGCTGGGGTTCATCGGAAGAGGGGGGTACTGCTAGTGTGTGTGAAGAGGTGAGGGGTGTGGGAGTGTCGGAGCACCCGACCAGAAAACTCCTCGGAACGCCGGCTCCGGTTGTCGGCTTGCAGGGGAAATAGAGAGGGGGTTTGTCGGCTGGATGTTTATCTGGGTGTTTGGGTTTCTTTACAAGAAGAATTAAAGGAGAAGCATATGGTGTGTGTGCATGTTAGAATGCAGACAAAGAGAGAGAGGAGAGTGTTGAGAGTTTGTAGTGTTATGTGTTATGAGAATTGTGCAAGACTTATGGATTATATAGAGATCTTGTAAGATCTTATAAAGATTTTTGAAAAGATTTGCAGATCGTTTAGAGATTTTTCATATCTTGTAGAGATTTTGCATATCTTGATAAGATTTTTCATATCTTGTAGAGATTTTGCATATCTAGTAGAGATTTTATAGATCTTGATAAGATTTGTTAAGATCTTATATTATGTGCAGGTTTAGGCTTGTGGGTTTTGGACTAGGGCCCGGGGCCCACAAGCCCATCTCATGTGTAAGTGGCCCGTAATTCCTACGAGACCCGATATCGCAATCCAAACTCCATAACTGTCGAAAGAATAAAATTTTTAAAATTTAAGAGGCGTATAATAGTGGCGTTGTCAGTATTTTGAACGGTATCAGTTCGTTGTCGCGTAATATTCAGCAGATTTCCTGTAAATCACCACACGCGCACTGTATAGTCGAATAAACGTTCCTGGGCACTCCAAGGGCCTGGTTACGTTAATTAGCGTCGTAAACACCATTTATTATCACGTTAATCACCTTTTAATCACGTAATTAAGAGCCGTAAATCACTGGTTGTCACATTCTCCCCCTGTTAATAAAATTTCGTCCTCGAAATTTAGACTACATTAACTTCTTAGAGTTACGTTATGCGTAGGTAAATACGAATAATGTCAAAGGAAACGAGACATAGTGACCAAGTTAACGTGGGTCCAATAAAAGAAGAATTTCGAGTAATAGAATTCCAAACGAACATTCACAATATGCAAATGAATTCTAGAAATGATAACATCCACTAAATGGAACTTAGAATCAACAAGTTCAATGAAATAGTTTTGCATGAAACACTCGATCATGATTGGCCCAAGCTACAAGTTATACCGACGCTATAAGGTGTCGTAGTGATTTAAGTAATTCAATAATAGTGGTGACCGAACAAGTTCACCATGTTAGAAATCAAGTGAAAGCGCAATGAAGCAAACTTGATCCAAACGACATCATAAGATTTTCAATTGAAAATGGAACATCAAGGAAATAGTGTTTTCGATCGAAGACGAAGATGCAATAAATATCGCAAAATATTCAATCGATGCTGAAAGAAACTTTAGTAGGTACACCGGAATATAGAATGAATTTGTGTACCATTTCCTTAACACACGATTGTGTTAAGACTGCTGTATTATGATAAATCAAAGCGGATTTAAAGCAAATCAATAAATAAATAATTTAAATCCGTGCATGAAATGTGTAAACGAGATTAGCGCAAGCTTCAATTAGTGAAAACACTATCACAAGGTGTCGAAATCAACAAACAACTTAATGGAGTCGTAGACCAAACAAGTCCACTACGACTCAGAACAAGTGAAACGCTTATTCGAAACAAAACCACATGTGTAACAAACGATGCATGCGTAACATATGAATTTTCAAGAAATCAAGCAATGAGTGTTTGCTATAATGAAAGAAATGATCGTGATACAATGACCATGTAAATGAGTAGAGATGCGAAAATCTACTCAGTAGATGCAAAGGTCGGAATTTCAATAAAGAAATTTAAGGACTTTACCTGGGGTTTCTTGTGACGACCAGTTGTTAGGTGACATTACCATGGAATGTCGAACATAGCGTATTCGTCGTTAATGAGATAGGGGGAATACGAAGGCATGCGTCTTCTCCTTAGTATGACTCCTGTCGTTTGCAGGACCGCATGCCAAACCGCCGCTTCCTCGAAAGTTGTATGTGTCGTACTTCAACCTCCGTTGATGTATAGCTTAAGTTTCACGTATACCTGTGCACTAGCGTTTCGTTCTGCGTAGTCTACCTGCTCGGGAAGTCAAAATAGCATAGACGACATAATAATGGTGTTTACCCGAGTTAATAGACGTGGTACCTACGTGACGACCTTTAATGAGCTTAGGCATAAGTTTCCGAAGGTCTTAAATACATGTTTCCTAATCTATCAGAGTTTTGTGCACTGTATACGACTGTTTTGTGTACCGTGTATAAAACACCACTTTAGCTTATGTTTGAAAACAAAATTTTGACTGTTTGTTTTTTGGCAACGGTTGGAGACCATATTCAATTCTTAGGCGTTCTCTATATATTCGATGTTTTAATAATCTAAGTCCCAGAGAAAATTGAGGTTAGAGCCTAGGTATTCCTACAGAAAACCTTATTCGCTTTAACCTATCGCTCTGATACCAATCTGTCACACCCCGAAATTATCAGAGCTGGCGTGACTGGACTGGTATCTTCATTGCACAGCGGAAGCAAATATAGCTAAGACTTCTAGAAAATGAACGCCACTAAGTACTCGACTCCACATGGTTCTCCTATTCATACCGTGCCTTGTCTTAGAAATGCAACCTGAGAAAGAAACATGCGAAAAAGTCAACATAAAGTTGAGCGAGTTCATAGTTTGTTTGTAAAAGATTTGAAATAAATCTTTTTGATAACCGGTTTGTGAAATATTATTGAGAAAACGAATTTAAAAATCATTTTCTTGTCAAGTTATACGGAAACTTTGTATTTGTAAAGTTTGTATAACCGTCAATGCCCACCCTGACTTTGACTTCATGCCCGCATAATCCTATGCTTTGAATTTGTATAAAACATGGTATGTAATTTGTATGTATCAAGTATTTCTATAAGTATCGAGATTGTTAATGGGTTGCAAGGCCATTAACATGTGACACGACATAGGAAGCATCCAAACCATAGGCATTTTTCTAGTTGTCGATTCACAACTGAGACACAAAAGCACTGCTTAGTACTAGTTATCACCAAGAGTGTGGCTGCCCGAAAACCCATTAGATCTAACCTTTTGTTCTGCGGTCTAGGTATATTGTTTATTAATGGTGCTTCTGGTACCCTATTCGTGACACGATTTCAAGTATCATTCCTTTGTTCTTGTATCCAGCATACCATAACACATGTATTTTCCCCAAGTTTAAAAAGTATGTAAAAGATTAAAAGTAAGGATATAAACTCACTTTTCTGTAAACATTTAGTAACATGTACTTCACCCCCGAAGTTATAAAACTGAAAATAGTTAAAAGAAAAGGGGGAGCATGAACTCACTGGGTTGTCTCGTTTTACGTACGCAGACCGACACAATCCCATTATTATAACTAGGACAATCCCGTCCCTAATCATTAAGATCATTCACGTTTCGAAAATACGCATTTGTTTTGTAAAACCGGTATCTTTAGTACAAATCATTCGTAAACCATTTGAGTTCTTTGTAATCCATTCATATCATGGTTTAGAAATATGAGTTTTTGTTTATCGATAAATTGTTTATTTTTGCAAAACTTGCATGTCTTTCCACCCCAAAAACATTTATAAAATGTAAAACAGTGAAAAGGTGGGGTTATGAACTCACCTGAATATTCCTGTGCAAAGCTAGCTGTATACGACTTTGTGATGTCGTTTCCAAGACTTGACTTGCTAGCGTGCGTTCTACAGTATTCCTAACACGGAATATCTTATAAGTTTCTAAATAAAAGCGGTAACTACACTACGTGTTACCGAGCTCTACCAAATTGTTAACTGAACGATTCGACGTAAGTTATTAACTTAATGAAAACGATTAAGTTATACGTGTTAAGTCTTGTTTAATGTTGTTAATAGTCACTAAGTTTTAGAAGTACTTAGTTTCCGAGAAATTCGAGTATATAAATATTTATACAAAGATATAAATATATCGATAGGATAGTGAGTCGTCCCGTGAAACCGTACGTTGATATCTATAGTACGTCGTTTAGGCCTTTAAAATAAACATATAACTATATTTATTTTATAGACGAACACGAGTCGTTTGATGTTATGAAATAAATATATATAATGTATATTTATTTTTATAAAAATGAGTCGTTTTGTTTGTTATTTGAAACAAATATATAGCTCTATTTGTTTTATGAAACAATTTCGTATTGTTCGATTTTTGAAATAAATATAGACTATATTTATTTTTACGAAAAGATTTCGTATTGTTTGATACTTGAAAGGATTGTCGAAAGTAATAAAAGAATTGGAAATATTATTTCATGTTTTATTTTATACAAGCATTGTCGAAATAATATCCAAATTGTCGTTTTTGTAAGTTATAAAGTGTTGTCGTGAGTGTTGTTACACTTGTATTTGTTTTTATAAAAAAAAATCACTTGAATACAATGGTTCATTTTATAATAAACCGTGTTTGTTTTTACGGGTTGTCTCGAAAAATGGGCAGAGTTTCCTCTGTTTTTGGATGCCCCCGACAACGCAAGTTGTCGTTATTTTTATCAAACTTCAACAATATTCAATCAATATAATGAAATTTGTCAAATATATTAAACGTAAACTATAATTAACCGAATCGGTTCAAGTTCATTTGTCACGTAACTTAAAACTGTAAAGATGACGAAATAATTCGCGTTGTTAAAACTTTACCACTCCGCGTGTCGAAACGCCGAACCGGTTGACCCGAACCAAACTGTTGACAGAACCGCTGACCCGAACGCTGAGTTGACTCACTGCCGTTGACCGAGTTGACTAACTTTAACCGAACTGGACCTTGTCTAAACTGAACCGAGTTGCTTGACCCGAACACCGCACCAGAACACTCGAACCCAACTGACCAGTGAAACTCGAGCCCCACATGTGACCCGAACCAGAACCGAGTCGAACCCGAACCCGAACAAACAGATCATTATTAGTATCATCTTCATCTGAATTTTCAGAAACACAAGATGAAGGAAACGAGATTTTACCGGCGAAATTCATCGGATAAATACACGAACCATCGGAACGAGACTTGGGAACCTGCTGAGCCGAAACACGCGTAACCCGAACCGGAGCTCGAACCAAATCAGAATCAACAAGATAACCACCACCTCCATCTCTTACCGCCGCCGCGGCTCCGCCTGTCGTCGGCTGGAACAACCGCCATCGGCACGTCACCATCATCATCCTTTATCACTACCACCACCACGCGCCACCACACGCCCTTCGATTCCGCCGCCGCTGGGGTTCATCGGAAGAGGGGGGTACTGCTAGTGTGTGTGAAGAGGTGAGGGGTGTGGGGGTGTCGGAGCACCCGACCAGAAAACTCGCCGGAGCGCCGGCTCCGGTTGTCGGCTTGCAGGGGAAATAGACAGAGGGTTTGTTGGCTGGATGTTTGGGTTTCTTTACAAGAAGAATTAAAGGAGAAGCATATGGTGTGTGTGCATGTTAATATGCAGACAAAGACAGAGATAGAGGAGAGTGTTGAGAGTTTATAGTGTTTTGTGTTGTGAGAATTGTGCAAGACTTATGGATTATATAGAGATCTTGTAAGATCTTATAAAGATTTTTGAAAAGATTTGCAGATCGTTTAGAGATTTTTCATATCTTGTAGAGATTTTGCATATCTTGATAAGATTTTTCATGTCTTGTAGAGATTTTGCATATCTTGATAAGATTTTTCATATCTATCTAGTAGAGATTTTATAGATCTTGATAAGATTTGTTAAGATCTTATATTATGTGCAGGTTTAGGCTTGTGGGTTTTGGGCTTGGGCCCGGGGCCCACAAGACCATCTCATGTGTAAGTGGCCTGTAATTCCTACGAGACCTGATATCGCAACCCAAACTCCATAAGTGCCGAAAGAATAAAATTTTTAAGATTTAAGAGGCGTATAATAGTGGCGTTGTCAGTATTTTATACGGTATCAGTTCGTTTTCGCGTAATATTCAGCAAATTTCCTGTAAATCACCACACGCGCACTGTATAGTCGAATAAACGTTCCTGGGCACCCCAAGGGTCTGGTTAAGTTAATTAGCATCGTAAACACCATTTATTATCGCGTTAATCACCTGTTAATCACGTAATTAAGAGCCGTAAATCACTGGTTGTCACAAAGGGGTTGTTCTCAGGCTCTGGCTCCTTGGTCTCCTTATTGGCAACATGAGCTAGAAAGGCTCTGCAGTCTACTCGGAGGCGCTTTTGCGTCTCTCCGACCAATGTGAGATGTCGCAGACCCACGGTCTTATGGGGCCTAGTACCCTTGCACCTAATGCAAGAAGGTTGTGTACCATAAGTGTTTCATCATTCGCAAGAGGGATGCGAGTGATTTTCCTTATAACGAACAACTTCAGCTCTATACTTGGATATCCAATCCATGCTGACTACTACAACATGACTTCCTAAGTCAATGGTAATAGAAGGCTCCGGCCTTCTGAGTTCCCAAAATATAATCCTTAATCGCCTCGTCTGCTTTAACTAACCTTCTATATGCCCATTTCTAAGGAATTCGGGACGTCTATTCTACTCGAAACTAGGCCAAGTAGTTTCTTAAGTTCTAAGCATACAATGTTAGAGTTGGTGCAAGTATTAATCAAAAATAGATGCATAAGGTTGGTTAATAGGGAACGTACCCGTAACCGCATCTGGATCCTGGCGTGCTACACGAGCTCCGATCGTGAAGACCCTTCCTTGCTTGGTTCTTCCTAGGGCAATCTTTCCTAAAGTGCCCTAGTTCACCAAACCTGTAGCAGCCTCGAATTTTCCCATTGTCTCTTCCGTCTGGATCCTTTGCCTAACAGGCATCCTTGCTGTGCCCTTCCTTTCTACACTTTCCACACTTAGGCCTCAGACATCGACCTTCATGGTAAAAATTGCATTCCTCGCACCTCGGCTTAGTCCCCAAGTAAACCTTACCACCAGCCTTATTAGTGGCTCCATAAGCTTTCCTGCCATGCGGCGAATTCACTTCCTTTCTTTTGTTTGCTTTAGGGCTTCCATAGCTGATTTGGGTGCCTATCTTTAGGTTTGAAGACTTCCTTTTCTTGTTGCCTGATGACTCCACATGGGTCTCTTTCTTGTTATCCTCAGATTCTGAAAATTTTCCCATGCGCAGAGCTTCTTCAGTAAGAGTGACACTCAAATCGATAGCCTCTGCGATGGTTGGGGGCTTTGAGGTAGTAACCATGCTCCTAATTTGAGGTGCAAGTCCCCAAATGAATCGCTCAATCCTCTTGAATTCAGGCTTGACTAAGTAGGGGACGACCCTAGACAAGTCGTGAAATCGCTGGACGTACTCAGAAATCTTCGGCCCGTCCATTTTCAAATTCCAGAACTCCACCTCAAGCTTCTGGATTTCAGCCTTAGAACAGTATTTCTTCTCCATCTTTTCCTTGAGCTCGTCCCAGCTCAGTGCATGAGCAGCTTCGTCACCGAGGGTCTAAACCTGAAGGTTCCACCAAGAGAGTGCGCCATCCGAAAACAACCCTGAGATATAGGTAACACTCCGCTGGGGCGAACAGTTACTTATTCTTAGAACGAAGTCAGTCTTTTCTGCCCAACGAACAAATGCAACGGCACCTCCTGTGCAATCAAAATTCAATGGCTTGCAGTCCAGGAACTGTTTATAGGTGCAGCCAGTTAGAGGGTTATTTCCGAAAGTGCCACCGCTATGTTCGGAGGGGAGGGCTTCATGTCGTGCAATTGCCTGTGAGATGCGTTCTTGAAGCTCGGCTTCTGTCCTTGGTAACGTACTGGTGTTTGTTTCATGTCTGGGCGGCATTCTCTTCTGTCAAAAGGTATGGGGTAGGTTAGACAACATTCCATAATTGTCTATGAGGTACATAGTACCATAAGCAAACAGGTGATCACCCAATATCACATGCATATATAATCAACAAGGTATGAGCGAGGAGACAATTACTGAGTTTTCATATAAGCTTGGCAACTTGACTTATTGCTTGTAACAAAATGAACTCGAGGTTACATCATCTTGGTCACACAAGTTTCATGATATGAGAGTAGCAGTTATTTTCCGGCTACATTGGTTTTCTTAGGTCTTTAGCTTTACTTATGGGTATATTTTCCCAGAGATGGGGGTTGTTCATGTAAGGGTGATAGAGGGTGTAACGCCACTGAATCTTTCCAGCATGTTAGCCATCTCCACTAGCTTAGATATCAGTTCCCAAACGCCTCGTATACGGGTAGAAGTGTCAGACACGAAGTAGACAAAGACAGGTTTCCTACTTTGTAAAGTGCTGAAGCAATGGCCTAGGTGTTGTTCTACCAGATGAAGGTGCGAACACATATAGATTATTTTTAGAGGGATGGTGATCATTAGCCTGACCCGCAGAGTCTACCAGGATTTCCATGCACTATAAGTCGTTATTACGTGGGCCCCCGTAATAATAAATTGTCTTGCACAGTTACCCCAATTTTCCCTCGTCCACGTAGATGATCAACCAAGGAGGGGACACTACTGTCCTTATACCTCTGACATGGAAAGGACCATTGCGGTGGTCCATGCGCTAACATTCGTTATCGTTACGCGTGAATAGGCACGATGATTAAACGAAATAGGAATAAGGAGGATTCCTAGTAGTTGGAGGGGCACCTTTGAGATGAATACTTCATCTTCCTTGTCTGGTCAAGTGTGTCGTCAATCTCGCTTCACAAAAGCCACAGGGACCTCGTCCCGCTGATAAAGAAGTTGTCCAAGGTTGCTGCCTCTGCCTCGCCGTCACTACCGTAGTCAGGCACCTTCACAATTGAGAGGGAAGAGCAGCCATCTCCTACCGAAACAAGCTTAGAATCTCGTTTGGTAATTACTCCAGTCGTAAACGCGAGGCTGATAGCTTCATCGTGCAGGTTAAGAATAATAATAGGATTCGGAGTCGAAGGTATCTTATTCACGTCAACAATTATTCCGTACACTTATTCGTATGTATATATCAATAAACAAGTATGTTACTTAGCATAAGCAGGAAAATAAATGCATCATATCACATATAACTCTCGTTTATCCTTTGGGGGGGGGTCATTTTGTCTTTGGCAAGTCTAACTCATGTAGACTGTGCCTTAGTTGGCACCTTAGTTTGGGGTATTCTCCTCCCTACTAATGTCCTTGCCTTGTCCTTTCTTTGAAAAATGTTTGACTCATGGATCTTGACGCTTACGTGAATGCAATGAAAAACCTTTTTGTAAAAATGTTTTTGTGAGAGAGTCCTAGTGATTGTAGTCTAGACTCGTGAAGGAATCCTAGTTCACAACAATCGAAGCTCTGATACCAAACTGTCACACCCTGACTTTTGCGGAAGCGTGTGATGTGTGACTGGTTTAATATCATGGCATTCAATCATAATAAACAACTACATGATCAAAACGATGTTCATCAATTCATAAAATTTAAGGTATTACAAACACCAGTTACTTAAGTTTTAAAACACAACCTTCGACTAAGTCGCAAACCAACAAAAGTGGATGACATCTAAACTTGAAATTTACTTCTAGAAACAACACCCGCGCCTAAGATCCAACCTATTACCTAAAATACATGTAATTTTGGAAAACATCAACAAAAGTTGAGCGAGTTCATGCGTTTTGTGTTAGTACTGGCAAGCTAGTAAACCTTTGAGAGACTCCTTTGAAAACAGGTATGAAAAGCATTTATGAACATATCAAATGATTGGTTTACAAGGACATTAAAGCATGTGAGGACATAGGGAGCACTCGAAATGAGTAGGCTTATACCCTTGTCGATTTCCCTTGAGTATGTCGAATTCCCCTTCGACTATGTCAATTTCCCTTGACTATGTCAATTTCCCTTGACTATGTCGATTCACCTCAACTATGTCAATTTACCTCGACTGGGACACCGAAGCACTCAAGTAGTCACATAAGGACCATGAGTGGGGCTCGGCGTACCCGTTAGATCTAACCTTCGTCCATAATTAAGAGTTAATGGCATTTCAAATTTAGTCTATGCTCACATGATCTAACAGTTCATTTCATAGTTAAATCATACCGTTTAAACATTCGTAACATGTATTCCACCCCCAAGAGTTATAAAACCGAAAACAGTTAAGAGAAAAGGGAGACATGAACTCACAGTTTTGCGTCTTCGGTACTCGTAACTCAATTCTCGTCAGCAAACACGACTACCTACAATGTGCTAGGGTCTATTAGATGAACGGGTCGTGCCTTGCCTTAGTATTCACGTTTTTTAGTTACGTTTCTTTTATGTCTTCAATATTATTCCAAGTTATAATTACTTGTTAAAATAATAATAATTTTAACTTTAAATTATATTTGATTTTTGGAATAATTGTTAAACAAATTTTTGTAGTAATACTTCTCAAGTATTTATATTCGTATTTCCTTCTCAAGGATGGGGTATCTCATGTATATCCGTATTCTTGTATTTGTATATCTTGCCATGTACTGGCGTCGTATTCCGGTGTGTACGTATTTTCTTAATAAATATCCAATATATATTTCCAAAACAATATATTTTCAAGTCTCACTTAGAAGACATATATAAACTTATTTTGTCCAAAAATAATGTACTTCAAGAAAGTATATATTTTTCCAAAAATAATGTACTTCAAGAAAGTATATATTTTTCCCAAAAAACACATACCTTCTAAATATTCAAGAAAATATATTTTTACTTCCAAAAATAATATATTTTCTCTTTGTTGAACATATAATATAACTTTTGTAATATTTACAAAAATCATATTTTCATTTCTTGTATCCAAAATATTATTTACCAAAAATATATTTATGACGGTATTTTCCGAAATATTTTGTAAGTTACGTTCTTGCGTTCGGTTTCACAATATTAAGTGTGTAACTTATATATTTATTCCTTGTGATTTTTGGTAATATTTTTGGATTGTAAATTCTTGGTATTTTGTTAAGTTATATTACTTTAAATCCTAAAATAATATAACTAATACACAAAGTATACAAATAATCACACACAATGTGTCTTTACTGTAAATATATATTCTAAATACATATTTATTCCTTTTTATTTATAAAAACCAACCTCCAATACTTGTATTTTTGTAACAAAATCTATGGCAAAGTTTATATTGAAAACCATAGTTAAAACACTCTTGTAAGTATTGGTTTAGAAAATATTTTTCTAAGTGTTTATACTTTTAGAAAATTTTGCCATAGTTTCCCCTAAAAATGGAGGTGTCCATGCTATTAAAGCATATCATTTTCTTTTCAAAAATCATCACAAACAATCAACAATCAATCTACACTTACCAAGTGTTAAAACAAAGCTATCTACATAACAATCATGAACTTGAACTTTCATAAAAACTTGTAGTAACTTGGTAGTGTTTTTAGTAGACTTAGTTACCCTCCAAAATGTATTTACTTCTTTAAAAATCTCATTCTTGGAAGACTTAGGTGTTTACAACTTATTAGATGATTTTTCCAAAAATCATTCTTTTGAATTTTTCATGTAAACATTGTATTCTTATACTTGTTTCAACACTAGAAACATGATTAGTTTCTTTAAAAACTGTGTTTATACAAATCTTGTTATTTAACCTGGTTTCTTTGGAGAAACTATTTTAGAAATCATCCACTCACAAGACTTGTATTTTGTTTAAATCATCATTATATGAAAACAACTTTTATCATTCAAGTTCATGTAAACATAAAGCATGATGATCTTGGTCTTTCACAAGATCATCACATTAACTTACTAGATCATGTGTTTAATCACAATCTAGTAGGTTCCATATGATGTCTAACTTCACTAACACTAATAATCAATCAACAAGAAGCAAATAAACACAAATCAACAAGTATTCAATATGTTTATAAGCTTATGTTAGAGATTCATGAATATGTCTTTTAGTATTCATCAAGATTAACAATGTATATCATCTTTTATCCAACAATATGAAGTAAATGAAAGCAAATGAAAGAGGTCCTTCAAGATCCAAGACCACCAAGCTTGCTTAAACACCTTATTGCACCTTAGTATGAACTTGAAATGGATGAATGTGAGATGAAAATGGTGGTGGTGTGTGGGTGGTTTTGGGCCGTGAGGAGAGCAAGGGAGGAGAGGGAGTAGTGTATGTGATATGTGTGAAAGAATGAGAGTTCTAATGGTTTGAACTTATAACCAATTTTAAGAGTATTATCCAAAGGTTAATATGTCTCAATAGTAAATGCATATCCTTGATCATATCTTAGTGAATCAAGCAAGATCATGTAAGAGATCATGTAAGATATTGGTGGCGGGGTCACCCTTGGTGACCGTCCACATGAGGGGGGGGGGGGTATAGGTTGGTGTTGAATGATAAGTTAAGTTATTAGTTAGATTTCAAGTGTAAAGTTTAGTGTCTATGCATATTAGGTGTTATATAGCGGGTTAGGGTGTTCGGGGATCATAACTAGCTCAGAAATAATAAAACAATGCTTCTAGTATAATTTTGGTGTTTCGGGTAGTGTCCGGTTGTTCGGTTAGATACCGGTTCGTTAAAGTGTCAAACTATACCGTTTAGTGTTCTTTAAGTACCCTTTTGTGACACTTTTAATTCCCGACACTTAGGAAAGCATACAGGACCATTTAGTCATGTTTTTGCATGTAATTAGCTTGTTAAAATGCTGAATTTTGCTGAAATATGCTGGATTCAGCATTTTAAGTGGGTTTTAGGCAATTTCCGGCACTTAAACTATCACCTAGTGAAGCAGTTTTATGGTCCTTACTTCCGTACACACTATCCTAGTGTATCACTTGGTTCTGGGGTTCATTCTGTGTCTTAACATCATGTCTGTCTAAGTACTGAACTCCAGTCAGTGCTTTTAGTTTGTCTGATAATGGTGCCATTTCTGTTCTGTGCATTATTAGAACTATATCGTGTTGCATGTCGTAATGATAAAAGTCTTGCAACATGAAATGCCATTGTATGTATATAACAGTAATCATAAATTCATTTATCTTGTAAGCTTTATCATGCACAGTTCTTAAACGCAGATTACTGTCTAATTATTGTACGGAATGTACGGAAAAGTGACAGTTGTCACAGTGGTTATATCACTTTTACCCTTTTAGCCCAAAAGGAATGTTTTAACATCTGAGCCCCTAATGTCTTTTTTTCTAACCCTTTTGGCCCCCAACGTCTTTTTTTACTAACCCTTTTGGTCCCTAAAAGTAAATGGATGGGGTTAGTGTTAGGGGCTAAAAGGGTTAGAAAAAAAGACGTTGGGGACTCAGATGTTAAAAGATTCTTTTCTTTTACTAAAAGGGTAAAATTCATATAACCACAGGAGCCAAAATCGTAATTTACTCTATTTTATGATATGATTATAAATTATACATGA
The DNA here is from genome assembly GCA_030545235.1 of Helianthus tuberosus. Lineage (NCBI taxonomy): Eukaryota > Viridiplantae > Streptophyta > Magnoliopsida > Asterales > Asteraceae > Helianthus > Helianthus tuberosus. Next base: position 1,998 of record JARYGA010011889.1, on the reverse strand, counting down.
ACAGTGTTTAAAATATTTTTTTATGCTAAAGTAGAAAAAAAAACAATATATTAATAATTGATCTTATGGTTACAAGTGTTGATCAACAATTAATATATATTTGAATTTAATTTATTATTCTATTTAGGGCTGTCTAAAAAGCTCGCAGCTTGCTCGAAGCTCGCTCGGATTTAGCTTGAAAAAAGCTCGCTCGATATGGCTCGGTTTGAAAGTGACCCTAGCTCGGCTCGGCTCGTCACGAGCCAAATTGGCTCGGTTTGGCTCGCTTGGTAGCTTGGCTCGACTTAGCTTGAATTATTTTACTTATAATATATTTTATTTTTATATACATATAATATATTACAAAAAAGTGATTATTATTTACATGTATTTAGGCTTGTAGTTTGATATCTATGACATATTTAAAGGTTGACTGCCGTGCTAATGAACATATATTGTATTTACTTGAAATATAAAACTTATTTTGCGTTGTTGAGCGTGATTTTGGCTTGTAATGTATTAGTTTGAACTTATTTTGAATATGTTCTTTTGAAGTACTGAATAATATTTTAGAATACTGAATTTTGAGAGCTACTTATTAACTTTTATTTTTAAAATCGAGCCAAACCAAGCCGAGCCGAGACAGCTCGATTTAAAACCAAACCGAGCGCGAGCTTAGATTTTCAGCTTGGTTTCAAATCCGAGTCGCCAGCTCAGTTTATAATCGAGCCGAGCCCGAGCTTCCCTAGCTCAGCTCGGCTCGGCTCATGACAGCCCTAATTCTATAATACCATTAAAAATTATAGTTAATATTTTCATCCTAAACAATATATGCTTCTAACTGCTAATATCTTTTTACTAATCTATATTTTATCCATTTACTTGCATTTCTTGGCTTAAAAAAACTAAATCCATAGTTGTGTTTGATTTAATTTCATGACGTTCATATATAAATTTTATTGAAAATGGAGTTTTGTTCGAAATAGAGTCTTTTTTTATTTTGCAGGCTAGATCAAGTGCCGGCGTCATAGCAGTACCGTGACGAACAAAACGAATACCCGATCGAACAATGCCGATGATGGTATCAGTCATGACAAACAAAATGAATACCGACCGAACAACGTCGACACCGGTATTAGTATATGCATAAAAATATATAGGCTTTTAATCCATTTAGTTTGTAAATAATTTGATTTTCCTCCGATAACTCGCGTTCATTATTTTTTTATAAAGTTGAATACGCGAGTTCGTTTAATATTTTTCCCATCTTCCTTTATTAACTTTGTTCAAAAAGATCTTTTTCTTATTAGTACCGAGACAAAGCAAATCAATACCGACATCGATACCAATATAGTTATTATTGGAACTGGCGCCGATATTCGGTTTGATGGTTTCCAATGTAAAACACATTCTTTTGGACATATCATGTCTATAAATTAAGTGACAATGTAACGAATCAATTCCCTTCCCCATCGAATTCCCTTATATAACGATCCGAACCGATACCGACCGAGTTCCCGCCGCATCACACGGGCAAATCCACGTATTTTATATTATTTGGGCTGAAAATTCGAATAAATAAAATAAATATAAAACCCTTTATTCTTGAACCTTGTTTACATATTCTTTTTGTTAGAAAATGCCCAATCCAAAAGCCCAAAGCCCACCCCACTTTGACCCGCACCGTTTCAACCCGAACCATTTCGACCCATATTATTTCGTCTCGAACAGTTTTGACACGAACTGCTTTGACACGAAGCGTTTCGACCTGAACGATTTCAACACGAACCGTTTCGACCCATACCGTTTGGACGCGAACCGTTTGGATCCGAACTGCTTTGACGCGAACTCTTTCGAAACGATTATTATATTATATTATATTGTATTGTATTGTATTGTATTGTATTGTATTGTATTGTATTGTATTGTATTGTATTGTATTGTATTGTATTGTATTGTATTGTATTGTATTGTATTGTATTGTATTGTATTGTATTGTATTGTATTGTATTGTATTGT
>JARYGA010011888.1:0-64509 GCA_030545235.1 Helianthus tuberosus | reverse complement strand
AGCAGAAGTTCAAAAACCACTCACCTTCTTCACAAGAACTACAAACCGAAACATCCCCTGTTCTTCACTCAAAATCTAAAAATCCCTAAATTTCAAACCCTAATTCACAAAATTCAACAATGGCAGAAGTAAACCTCAAAATCCCAATTATTCCACATGATGTACCTTTTGTTGAAGACACAGAATTCCTACCAATGAAAGAAAATAATCTGCTAATGAATACAGAGCATTCGGAATATGATGTAAGATGTCAACTTCTAGTAGAATATCTTTTGAAATGTCCAATCTCAGGAGCACTAACCAAAGGAAGAGAAGTACCAGAAAAGTTACCACAACAATTTATCCACACTTTCACTGAAGATGAAGAAAATCAGGTCTCTGCTCATGTATGGGGAAATGTTTCAGTAACATTAACTCCTGCAAGAATAAGAGAATGGCTTGAACTTCCAGTTCTTGAAAATTACATTGAAGCACCAAGCAAAGAAGAGTTGATAAGATTTATCATTGAGCTTGGTTACAAGAAAAAGAATATCAACAAAATTGGAGAAGTAAGAAGAAATGAAATGCCAGCAATCTGGAAAGTAATGATGGAAGTGTTAAACAAATGCCTCACATCAAAGATAGGAGGAGCTGATCAAGTCAGTCAAGCTATTCTGACAATCATGTATGGACTCATAACTAGGTTCAAACTTGATTATGGAACAGAAATCTTTAACCTACTCAAAAGATCAATCCTTACCAGAAATGGAAGAATAACCTCACACCTGCCATATCCAAGGTTAATTTCAATTTTTATTTCTGAAACATTTGCTGAATGGAACATAGAAATTCCAATTTTGGAAGATGTCTGGAGTTCAACCACCATGAAAGCCTGGAGTTCCACTCATGGATGGGAATCAGATAACGATATCCCTGAGTTACCAGAAAGCATGTTGTGCCTCATTGCGCCAGACTCTCAATACAAATTACAACATGAAGAAATTCTTGCCAAATCAGATTCTCCAACAGAAGAACCTAGCAAAGAAGTTTTTAATTGTTCTTCATCACTAGAAGAGGAAGAAGTTGAGAAGTCCTAGTCATCAGAAACAGAGGCTGCATGAGGAAAAGGAATTCTGAAGATAACAAACTCACCATAAAACAAGACAGAACATGCTGATAGCCAACAGATTCATGAAGGTGGAATTCATCTTGAGTTTGATATTCATCAAGAGAAAGTACATGAACACTATAAAGAATCTCATATTGCTGGAGGAACTCATGATGATACTGAAGATCAACATTATGATGAAACTCATTTTGCTGGTACAACAAATGAAGCCACAGAAGTTATACATCATGATGAGTATCGCATTGCTGGTACATCTCTTTTAAAAACAGTTTTAGTTGATACTCATTAAAAAAGAACAAACTTAGAAGATTCAATTAATGTTTCTTACAAGTTAGAATATAGAAAAACTGATGTTGATGGGGAGGTTACTAGTTCTATTCATCTCAACTCTGAATCAGAAAATGAGGAGGAGAATGAGATTTCAACAGATAGAGATCAGGGAACTGATCAAGGAAATCTGGAAAAAAGGTAATGTGTTTACCTTAAAAACTTATGGAGGATCATATGTTGATATGATTCAAGGACATAAGGAAATCCAGGAAAAAAATATGTTTTTCACTTCTTGTGGAGATGATTCTGGTACACTTAAGGTTCCACCAAAATCTGGTAAAACCAAAAGTGACCCTATCATTTCCAAAACAGCAGCTGATGTGTTTGCAGCTGGAATATTAGAGGGAACATCTGTTGTTTCAAATATCCCTAAAACACCCATGAACCAAGAAAATTTGGAAACTGTCCTGGAGAATGTTTACAAAACCTGCAAAAGAAATCCAGTAGAAGAAAAGCTTGATCTAATGTTGTCAGAAATACAAGGTCAAAGGGAAGAGATGAAAGCTTTGTCAGAATCAGTGGAGGTGATAAAGGCACAAACTGAAAGAAACACTGAGGCACTAAAGTCTCTTCAAAAGTTGAAAGAAAAAGCACCAGAAACCAACATCACTGCATCAGAAATTCAGAAGATTCTCACAGAAATAGAAAAGATCAAGACACAAGTTGCAAATGTTGTGGAGTCAAGGCAATCAAGCAGTACAAACAAGGTTTTGGAAGAAGTCACCATCCTAAGGGCAAGCAACAACAGTATCACATATGCCCTTGAGAAGCTGACAAAAGAATGGGCTGCCATGCAGATGAGAGCTCAAACTGAATTTATAAAAGTTCAGAAAAGCATTGCCAGCAACTCAAATTTGGTAGGAGAGGTGCAACAACTGATGAAGAAGATGCAATTCAATATTGCTAGATTGGCCAAAGTGGATCCCAAAGAATTCATGAAAGAGATTCCTGTTGAAAGTTCTCACCAACAAATTCCAATGTCAACCTCACAACAATCATCAGCTACACCAATCACCAAAGCAGGAACCACTATGATGGGTCCACCTCCAAATGTCTCAAAAGATGAGATGCTAAAAAGGTTAGCAACTTCAAAACCTCAAGTTATCACAAATTTAAAACTTATAACTTCTCAAACTGTTCCAAAACCAACATCTTCTAATGAAACTGCCATGATTAAATTGATGAATCTGCAAACAATGAATGAATGGGAACAAGAAGCTCATTCAAGAAAACCACAGATTGTTAAAAGAAAAATATCTAAAACTCAGTCTATATTAGTTAGAGAGATTGACAGGGATATAATGATATTCCCTAAATACAATCTGGTGAAATATTATTTGACAAAAGAAGATGTACCACAAAGACCACTGACTACTGTCAGAATGGCTTTAAGGGAATAGAGGATAAAAAGAGGTCCAAGAAGCATTCACTACAAGAATGAGAATCCAGTAAAAAGAATCTTAAAAGTGGATGAAGTAAAAGTTGCAACTGATGGTGTTGGAGGAACTTATGTGCAGAACAGATACACACTTCTAAGAGAAAATAGGGAAGAAGAAAAGGTGACTGATGAAGAAATTGCTGACAAGTTACATCCTTTAGATATCCTGTTTATGAAGGATCTATATAAAAAGGAAAAGAAAAACAACAAAGAAGTAAGAAGAGCATTAAAGGGCATGGCATATCAAAGGCTGGAATACAGCTGTTTGAAAGAATGGCTTTTTTAGACTTTGATTTATAAATTAACTATGATCATGTGCACAACAAAAAGGTCTATGTCAGATCACCAAAGACAAAAATTCCCTCAGAGCTATTGGAAGATGCAAGATCTGGAGACATCATTGAACTACCAAGTAAAACTGACAGACATAACTATGGTGTAATCTTCAGAGATATTGAAAGAAACAAAGCTCTGTTCAGAAGTGTTGATATCTGCAAGTACTCAAATCAGACTCTGAAGTTTATTATGAAATGTATGAACAGAAGACAAGAACAACTTCAGTAGACAGGAATGAACATGGAAGATCAAAGACAAGAAATTGAACAAATGATTGAAGAATGGATTCAAGCAAGAACCAGGAACAAAGACATATATGACATCTGCAACAAGTATATCTCCTACAAGAAGCAATTAAAGAAAGGAGATGCGCACAAGAAATTGAAGCTTACTTGAAGAACTTGTTAAATTAAAATTTCATCTCTTATGTAATTTTTTTTCAGAACATCAGTAACTGGTTTGATTTGCAAATGTTAAGATTCCACTGTTTGGAAATTTTCTGTTCATAAGATAGTTCATTTTCTTACAATACTTAGGGGGAAACTGTTAGGAAACTTTATTTGTAAGTATTGAAGAAAATCATATTCAACTTGATCTATGAAGAAGATGACAATCCTGAAGATCACAACAAGAAGAAGAAGATCGGATATGACAACTGAAAGCTGCAACATCTACTTCAAAGTATCATAAGTTGATCAAGAGCTGAAGAAGATTATCAGAGAAGGTCTTTCTGATGGATCTGATGATATTTCTGATGAAATATTATCAGCTTCTGACGATTCTGATCATCAGATTTTCTGATGATTTGTTCACCAGAATTTCTATTGAAGTGGTTTATCAGAAATTCTGATGAATACCCCACTTGTCTAAAAATCAGCTCTATCCTGCCACAATAAGTGAAGCATGTTGACATTATTGGATATCATGATGAAAAAAGCCACTTGATAATTGGATTCAATGAAGATATCAAGAAGCTACCTTTTGAAGGAAATAATACACGAAAAACTAATGTTTATTCATGTATTCCGCCTTCTATAAATAGAAGGCTCACCAAGCAGAGAACATTGAGTTATGCTTAGCATTCAATACATACTACAAAACTCCATTGTCCTCTCACCCTCAGAATTCAAGTATTCATTTGTAATAGATAATAATCTTACAATCACCTTGTAAACCATTTTGTTTCAAAGTGATATAAACTTGATAATTCTGTAGGTCTTGTTTCTTGAAAGTCTGATTTCCATTTCCGCACACTTTTTCACATCTACTGAAATCACTTGCCATATTACGTGAAAATAAGTTTTTTAAGTCCTAACTGGGACCAACACGCGTCCAGTGTTTTCGAGAAGCGTGCTCTAACATGGTGGAACGGTGTGAGTCGCGATAGGGGAGCCGATGTGGCAATGCCACAAACTTGGGAAGAGCTTCGGGCTCTCATGATAAAAGAGTTATGTCCCCGTCATGAGATAAGGGCTTTGGAATGAGAGTTCGACGATCTAAAACAAGATGGGGGAGAAACCGTGCCTACACGGATCGTTATGAAGAGCTGAGTTTATTGTGTCCTACTATGGTTAGCCCGTTGGAGAAAGCGATTGAGAGGTATATCGATGGTCTACCTGATTCTGTGCAAGACATAGTTACCGGTAGTAATCCTACCACTGTGCGTCAGGCTATTGAATTGGCTACAACTCTGACTGAGTTTCAAGTCAGAAAAGGTAAACTGACCCGCAAGGGTGATAAGAAGCAGTCAACAGACATCACATAAGAAAAGGGTAAGGGTAAGAAGAAAGGTGAGTCATCAAGGAGGTCGAGGAAGCGCAAGGCTTCCCAGAATTTTGCTGTTACTGCACAAAACGCTCAGAACCCACCAGCTCAACCTCCTGCAATGAAACAATATGTTGGTACCGCACCTCACTGCAATCAGTGCAATGGTCACCATGTGACTCAGCAAGCTTGTAAACAGTGCACCACTTGTGGTAAATTTAGGCACACGGCCAACATTTGTCGATTGGGTCAGAATCAAGTTGCTCAGAACCTAGCACAAGCTCCAGTTCAGGGAAATGCTGCTAGATTCCCACCTGGTTTATGTTATAATGGCGGAGAGATGGGCCACTTCCACAACAATTGTCCGAAGCTTGCGAACCCGAATGCCAATGCGAATGCTAATCCCGCTCGTGGACGAGCATACAATCTGAATGCCAACGAGGCCCGTGCTGACAATGAGGTTGTTAATGGTACGTTCCTTGTTAACCATCAACCTGCATCTGTTCTTTTCGATTCTGGTGCCGATAGAAGTTTTGTATCGTTATCATTTGAGCCTTTACTGATACCTAGAACTAAACTGAGAAAACCCTTATCTGTTGAAGTTGCTACTGGTAAACCTCTTGTACTCGATTCCGTTATTCATAATTGTCAATTGAACCTCGATAACCATCTTTTTCCTATTGACCTCACACCGATGCAACTTGGGATTTTCGATATTATCGTTGGAATGGATTGGTTGACTAGACATCATGTTGAGGTGGTTTGTTTCGATAAGATTGTTTGTATTCCTCTTTCGTCTGGTGAAGTCCTAGAGGTTCGTGGCGAGAAACCATCAGGTGGTTTGAAACTCATGTCGTGTAAGAAAGACCAAAGTTATTTACGAAAAGGATATGTGGCCTTCTTGGCACATGTCACAGAGGAGAAAGGCAAGAACAAGTGTATTCAAGATATCCCAATTGTATGAGATTATCCAGAGGTGTTTCCTGATGAACTGCCTAGTTTGCCTCCAGTTTGTCAACTCAAGTTTCATATTGATCTTGTTCCCAATGCTAACCCGATTGCGAAAGCACCTTATTATCTTGCGCCGTCTGAGATGCAAGAGTTATCAAAACAGCTTCAAGAGTTATCTGACAATGGATTCATCCCTCCGAGTTATTCACCTTGGGGCACTCCAGTCCTGTTTGTGAAAAAGAAAGATGGATCTTTCCGCATGTGTATCGATTATCGTGAGCTTAATAAGCTTACTATCAAGAATCGATATCCCCTACCATGAATTGATGATCTCTTTGATCAGCTGCAAGGTGCTTCATATTTCTCCAAGATCAATCTGCATTCTGGGTATCATCAGCTTCGTGTACTCGAAGAAGATATTCCCAAAACTGCTTTTCGCATGAGATATGGTCACTACGAGTTCACTGTCATGCCTTTTGGTTTGACTAATGCCCCAGCTGTCTTCATGGATTTAATGAATAGGGTTTTTTAAACCTTATTTAGACAAGTTCATCATTGTGTTCATTGAAGACATTCTCATTTATTAGATGTCTCAAGCCGATTACGAACAACTTTTTGCTAAATTCTCCAAGTGTGAATTCTGGCTTAAAGAAGTTCAGTTTTTGTGTCATATTGTTAACAAGCAGGGTATTCATGTGTATCCTTCCAAAATAACTGCTATTAAGGATTGGAACACACCTACGACACCCACAGAAGTTCGTTCTTTTCTTGGTCTTGCTGGTTACTATCGACGATTCATTTCGAACTTCTCAAAGATCGCGGTTCCTCTTACTGCTTTGACTCAGAAGAATAAGCCTTTTGAGTGGGGACCTAAACAAGAAGAAGCTTTCCAAACTTTGAAACGGAAACTATGTGATGCTCCTGTTTTGTCTTTACCCGATGGAAACGATGATTTTGTTGTATATTGTGACGCGTCGAACCTAGGCCTTGGTTATGTTCTTCTGCAATGAGGTAAAGTTATAGATTATGTGTCAAGAAAATTGAAAGTTCACGAGAAGAACTACCCCACTCATGATCTTGAGTTGGGCACTGTGGTTTTTGCACTCAAAATCTGGAGACACTATCTTTATGGTACGAAGTGTGGTTTTCACAGACCACAAAAGTCTCCAACACATTCTTAATCAGAAGGAGTTGAACATGAGACAACGACGCTGGGTTGAACTCTTAAACGACTACGATTGTGAAATTCGCAACCATCCTGGTAAGGCGAATGTTGTTTCTGATGCGCTAAGTCGAAAGCAACGAGTTAAGTTACACAATGTTCGCACTCTATCCGATATTCAAACTCGCATCTCTCAAGCTCAACATACTTGTATTATACAAGATTTGATGGGTAAGGAATTACCATGTCAATTAGAACTTAAACTCGAAACAAAATTGGATGGCTTATTCAATTTTAAGAATCGTTTGTGGATTCCGAAACAAGACGATCTTTGCACTTTAGTGATGGATGAATCTCACTCAAGTCCCGATATTCTATTCATCCTGGTGCTGACAAAATGTACAAGGATCTTCGTACTCAGTACTGGTGGCCTGGTATGAAGAAGGATATTGCCATATATGTACCGAAATGCCTAACTTGTCTGAAAGTCAAGGCTGAACACCAACGACCATCTAGTTTGCTTGTACAACCAGAGATACCGGTATGGAAGTGGGAGAACATTGCAATGGATCTCATCACTAAGTTACCGCGCACATCTAGAGGTCACGATGCTATTTGGGTAGTCACTGATCGATTAACGAAGTAAGCTCACTTTATACCGATTCGCGAGGATCTATCTGCTGATTAACTTGCCAAGATTTATGTTGATGAGATTGTATATTGACATGGTGTTCCTTTGGATATCATATCTGATCGTGATGCTCGATTTTCATCTCATTTTTGGAAGACCATGCAATCTTCTATGGGAACCCAACTAAATCTAAGCACTGCTTATCATCCCTAAACAGATGGACAATCCGAGAGGACGATACAAACATTGGAGGATATGCTTAGAGCATGCGTGATAGACTTTGGTGGTAATTGGGATTCTCATATTCCGTTGATTGAGTTCTCCTAAAACAATAGTTATCATGCTAGCATTAATATGGCATCATTCGAAGCTTTATACGGTCGAAAATGTCGTTCACATGTCTGTTGGTGTGAGATCGGTGAAGCTCAGCTTACTGGACCTGAGCTCATTCTGGAAACAAGAGATAAAATCAAGAAAATTCATGATAATCTTCTGACAGCTAGAAGCCGTCAAACGAGTTATGCGGATATGCGACGCAAGCCCTTAGAATTTCAAGTTGGCGACCATGTCCTACTCAAGGTGTCCCCTTGGAAGGGAGTGGTGAGATTTGGAAAGAAAGGAAAACTTGCAGCTCGATATGTTGGACCATTTAAGATTGTTGAAAGAATCGGAAAAGTTGCCTATCGACTAGAGCGACCTCCTGAACTTGGGAATATTCACCCAACATTCCACGTCTCCAATTTGTGAAAGTGTTTAGCCGATACTGATCTTGACATTCCACTCGACGAAAGTCAAGTTGATGAAACGATGCACTTTGTCGCGAAACCTGTGGAAATAGTGGACCGTGAAATCAAGCAATTGAAGAACAAGCGGATTCGATTGGTCAAGGTTCGATGGGAGTCCAAACGTGGCCCAGAGTTTACTTGGGAATGTGAGGACCAAATGAAGGCGAAATATCCACCTTTGTTTTCACAAGTTTCCTCTAGTTAAAATTTCGGGACGAAATTTCCTAAAGTAGGGGAGACTGTGACAACTGTGCTCTGTAAACGATGAACGATGTAAAACAATATCAATTATCAATAAAACGATGTGTTTTGGTGTTAATATATGTGTATTTGTGTTTAACGATTTTACGTTTTGATTCTAGTCCGATTTCAAGCTTTAAATCGCTTTCTGGAAAGTTATACGCAAACTGATGCGTGAACGTAATCAGTTTAACGCGTCAAACACTCTGGAATAGTGACATTGTCTTAACATACTGTAAATAACCTAAAAATAACTTAGAAATAAGTTTTGGAAGGTTTGGTGTGTCGAAAACAAGTTTATTCGATCGCAGGGACTATTTGCGTCAAACTGCGAAAGTATGCCGAATTGCACAATAACGAACATTCCGTAACATTATTATAAGCTAAACATACCCCAAATATCCTTTACATAGCTTAGAAATAGGCTTTGAGGGGTTCGTTATGCGAAAATACGCTTATTTGAACAATAGGGACTAAAAGCGTCAATAAGTGTATAAGTTTGCATTTACGCGCATATCTTACGTTCTGAACATATCCGGACAACCAAAAATTTTTGTAATCATTAAAATATTTTATTTTAGTGATTGGAATGCAAAAAATACCATTCGTCGCGCAATTTGGATCATTTTCGCGTCCGTTCGAGTTTTCGTCGTAATTAACCGAATAACGCAACCGTACGACCAATCGAACTGACATCCGAGATGTTTTCAGGCATATTTCATGTTCCCTATGCTTTAACTAGAGCCTTGAAATGGGGTTAACGGGGCTTAAAGCATCAAAAACCAAGTTTATAGCTTGCAGGGACAATTTTTGACAATCTGCCAAACTTCCCTCGCGGGGTGCGTAAGCCTAGGCAGGCTTCTACGCGGGGCGTGATAGACTACCAGACTAGAAATGTTGAATCTGGCATCAGCAGCTGTTTTCTTGCAATTCTAACATGGTTTTGGGATACCATTTGATTGTTTTTGAGTTCCCATTGTATTATGAACTATGTGCAAGAAGTGTATGGCTTAGATCATGCTTTGATTTGCTCAAAAACACTTGTAATCATCTTGTAATTTCAAGACTTTCTATAAATACCCACCATGTTCAACCTTCATTCCTAACACACTTGATCTAAATCCGCTCTAAGTTGAAGCTAAGGCTTCATACCTGAGTGTTTTAGTTCAAATCTTCCTAGCTTGGACCTTTTGTAAGCTTCTTTCATGCTTGTTATTGCTTTTTAAGCATGAAAGTCAAACAGTGTTTAACTTTCTGCTTTAACCTTGATTTGGTCAAGTCAAAGTTCAATCAAACTTTGCAACGTGAGCATAATCACGATGGTTATAGTCCCTTGTGACTATACCTACTTATTACCACGTCGATTAGTTGAAGTGACGAGTCAAAGTTTCGGTCAAAATGATGATTATGCGCATTTTGCGACGAAACTATTTTCAGGTATCAAAACACTTTTTTTTTATATCAAACTTGTTTTCTAACTTAATTAAACATGTTTTAACATGTTTAACTCGTCACTTTTAGTCTAGTGCTTGTATAGCGCCGTAAGTCAAGCGGTCTTAACAAGTGCTTAGACTTTCGAACCCGACCCATTTGGTCGATCGTTAGGATCCGACCAAGCATATTTTGTGACCATAGTTGTATAGGGCATAACCTTCCGAGGTTATACCTTATGGTCACTTAGATTAATTAGTCGTTATGATAGGTAGTTTATATGCCTTAGGAAAATGACCAAAATGCCCTTTTCTTGCATAATTTGAATTTAAGCATATGTAACCTAACTTTTGTCACTTAAACTGATTATGCAACATATTTAAACATGTTAGGGCATATAATAGTTGTCATAGGACTAGTTAGGCATCTCAAATGCGTATTCGCGCGAACGACGCGTTAAAGTAGCGTAAGCTACCTTAATGTGTCGTAAGCACTTAGGATAGGTTACGATTTAGAATGTAGGATTTGTTAAACCATATCACATGAGTTCCAATACTCATTTGGTTTACTAGACCTCATTCTACCCAATCTTCCGATTTAGGTGTCGATTTATTAACTAGCGATCCGATTACTAGGTACCACTTGATTCCCTTGGTTTGCCCGAGCTTTGATAAGTTCTTTTAATCGAGGATACTTGGCACTTCATTGTGAGTACATAGTTCCCCTATTTTATTGTTTTCAATTGTTTTGAGGTGATTCATATATGTTAAACGATTTCGATGCTTTTAACGATGATTTCAAAAACGAATATTATGGTTTATATTAAACATAACGATTTCGATAATGTGAACGAACTTGTTGGGACGTAATCACATAAATAAAGACATTCATTAGCTTTGGCCGAGCCGACGAGTAATAGGTTATGGTACCATAGGATCTGACAAATCCCGTTATCGGACTGCCACCATGGTTATGTATGGGGGTTATGTGGGTAACGACTGAACCTGATGATTGTTAACTTACCATTTGGTAGTATGTTAATACGAGTTGAATGATGGACGAGTTACGAAGGTTTAAATGCATTAAGGGAGACGACCAAAAGTTAGTTTTCACAATTAAAACAAGAGCGATTTGAACGATTTGGAACGATTTGAACGATTTAAACAAATGAACGATGGTCTATAACACGAATGAGTTGAACGATTTAAACGACTGGTTTTGGTATGTGATTAGATAACGGGACGGGTGTAACATGATAAAAGCATGGTAGATACGCCGCTGGTACTTCTTATATATAAGTCCTTTTATCATATTACATTCCGTGGAGTTATTTAGTTCACTTGGACGAACGATTTTAAACGATGTCACGCAACGATGTTTACTATACAATATAAACCATATGAATTTTATTACGAGAACGATTTACAATTTGGTTTACATAAACAAATGTTTTGGGTTAAGATTCATGGCAACGATATTTTATAAACTATAACTAACTTATTTTGAGCTGGTTATTCATATTGCAATACCAAAATCTTTTCAAATCAAGGTTTTCAATTAACGACTCTTGTAGTCAAACGAGGTAATGCAACATGTAAACGATCCATGAATCCGACACTCTCACAAAACCTATGTGCTCGCCGGCATTTCTTTGCTGACTTTATTTTTACATATGTTTCAGGTGGTGTTGAATGATGTTGATTGCTACTAGGATGCATGCTCACTTAGGACTGGACGAGGCCTTAGTGACTAAATAACAAATGATAGACAATGTAGTTGTGGTTTATCATTAACTTCAAGACAATGTAAATGTTTAATAACTAAATAAAACCAAACTTTTTGATTCCTTGGTTGTGAAACAATAATTATGTCGCTCCACTCCCCGACGTTTCCGCCACGACTTGTTGTTTTACGCGGTCGGGGTGTGACACTGAGAACCTCGATCAGAGAGTAAGAAAGACGCAAGGTTCACAATGGTGTAAAACTAAAATGGGATATATCGGACTAAGATTTGAGTTAGAGGAACAAGGGCCAAACCAACCACCCAAGAATGGAATCGTCGAGCGAAAACACCTGATAACCTCCTGGAAGCAGCTTTTCTTGCCACCAGACATTTCTACATCAATTAGGAATCTGATGCCGTCACTAAACACATTCCTTAAATTGTAGCCATTTTTTGAGTGTTTATTTTTTGGTGTCTAATCCGTATATATATCACCATTGCTCTTGATTTTCTTGACTATATATCTCTTAAATGTCAATATATACACGTGTGATTTAATTTACGAAAAATTTTCAATGCCGAGAACCTCGATCAGAGAGTAAAAAAGGCGTAAGATTCACAATGGTGTAAAATTAAAATGGGATATACCGAGCTAGGATTCGAGTTACTGGAACAAGGGCCAAACCAACCACCCAAGAATGGAATTGTCAATCGAAAACACTTAACAACCTCCTGGAAGCAGCTTTTCTTGCCACCAGACCTTTCTCCATCAATTAGGAATCTGAATCTGTCACGAAACCCATTCCTTAAATTGTAGCCATTTTTTGAGTGTTTATTTTTTGGTGTCTAATCCGCATATATATCACCATTGCACTTAATTTTCTTGACTGTATATCTCTTAAATGTCAACATATACACGTGTGATTTAGTTTACGAAGATTTTTCAATGCCGAGAACCTCGATCAGAGAGTAAAAAAGGCGTAAGATTCACAATGGTGTAAAACTAAAAAGGGATATACAGGGCTAGGATTTGAGTTATAGGAACAAGGGCTATACCAACCACCCAAGAATGGAATCGTCAAGCGAAAGCACTTGATAACCTTCTGGAAGCGGCTTTTCTTGCCACCAGACCTTTTTCCATCAATTAGGAATCTGATGCTGTCACTAAACACATTCCTTAAATTGTAACCATTTTTTAGTGTTTATTTTTTGGTGTCTAATCTGCATATATATCACCATTGCTCTTGATTTTCTTAACTGTATATCTCTTAAATGTCAACATATACACGTGTGATTTAGTTTACGAAGATTTTTCAACGCCGAGGACCTCGATCAGAGAGTAAAAAAGGCGTAAGGTTCACAATGGTGTAAAAATAAAATGGGATATACCATGCTAGGATTCGAGTTACAGGAACAAGGGCCAAACCAACCACCCATGAATGGAATCGTCCAGCGAAAACAGTTGACAACCTCCTGGAATCTGCTCTTCTTGACACCAGACCTTTCTCCATCAATTAGAAATCTGATGCCGTCACTAAAAACATTCCTTAAATTGTAGCCATTTTTTGAGTGTTTTTTTTTTGGTGTCTCATCCGCATATATATCACCATTACTCTTGATTTTCTTGACTGTATATCTCTTAAATGTCAACATATACACGTGTGATTTAGTTTACGAAGATTTTTAAATGCCGAGAACCTCGACCAGAGATTAAAAAAGGCGTAGGGTTCACAATCGTGTAAAACTAAAATCGGATATACCGGGCTTGGATTCGAGTTACTGGAACAAGGGCCAAACCAACCACTCAAGAATGGAATCATCGAGTGAAAACACTTGACAACCTCCTGGAAGCAGCTTTTCTTGCTATCGACCTTTCACCATCAATTAGGAATCTGATGCCGACACTAAACACATTTCTTAAATTGTAGCTATTTTTTGAGTGTTTCTTTTTTGGTGTCTAATCCGCTTATATATCATCATTGCTCTTGATTTTCTTGACTGTATATCTCTTAAATGTCAAGATATACATGTCTGATTTAGTTTACGAAGAATTTTCAACGCCGAGGACCTCGATCAGAGAGTAAAAAAGGCGTAAGGTTCACAATGGTGTAAAAATAAAATGGGATATACCATGCTAGGATTCGAGTTACAGGAACAAGGGCCAAACCAACCACCCATGAATGGAATCGTCCAGCGAAAACAGTTGACAACCTCCTGGAATCTGCTCTTCTTGACACCAGACCTTTCTCCATCAATTAGGAATCTGATGCCGTCACTAAAAACATTCCTTAAATTGTAGCCATTTTTTGAGTGTTTTTTTTTGGTGTCTCATCCGCATATATATCACCATTACTCTTGATTTTCTGGACTGTATATCTCTTAAATGTCAACATATACACGTGTGATTTAGTTTACGAAGATTTTTAAATGCCGAGAACCTTGATCTGATTGTAAAAAAGGCGTAAGGTTCAAAATGGTGTAAAACTAAAATGGGATATACTGGGCTAGGATTTGAGTTACAGGAACAAGGGCCAAACCAACCAACCAAGAATGGAATCGTCGAGCGAAAACACTTGACAACCTCCTGGAAGCAGCTTTTCTTGCCCCTAGTCCTTTCTCCATCAATTAGGAATCTGATGCCGTTACTAAACATATTTCTTAAATTGTAGCCATTTTTTGAGTGTTTCTTTTTTGGTGTCTAATCCGCATATATATCACCATTACTCTTGATTTTCTTGACTGTATATCTCTTAAATGTCAACATATACACGTGTGATTTAGTTTACGAAGATTTTTAAATGCCGAGAACCTCGATTAGAGAGTAAAAATGGCGTAGGGTTCACAATGGTGTAAAACTAAAATAGGATAAACCGGGCTAGGATTCGAGTTACAGGAACAAGGGCCAAACCAACCCCTCAAGAATCTAATCATCGAGTGAAAACACTTGACAACCTCCTGGAAGAAGCTTTTCTTGCCATCGACCTTTCTCCATCAATTAGGAATCTGATGTCGTCACTAAACCCATTCCTTAAATTGTAGCCATTTTTTTAGTGTTTATTTTTTGGTGTCGAATTCCGCATATATATCACCATTGCTCTTGATTTTCTTGACCGTATATCTCATAAATGTCAACATATACACGTGTGATTTAGTTTACGAAGATTTTTCAATGAAAAGAACCTCGATTAGAGACTAAAAAGGCGTAGGGTTCACAATCGTGTACAACTAAAATGGGTTATATCGGGCTAGGATTCGAGTTACAGGAACAAGGGCCAAACCAACCACTCAAGAATGGAATCATCGAGCGAAAACACTTGACAACCTCCTGGAAGCGGCTTTTCTTTCCTCCAGACCTTTCCCCATCAATTAGGAATCTGATGCCGTCACTAAACACATTCCTTAAATTGTAGCCATTTTTTGAGTGTTTATTTTTTGGTGTCTAGTCCGTATATTTATCACCGTTGCTCTTGATTTTCTTGACTGTATATCTCTTAAATGTCAACATATACACATGTGATTTAGTTTACGAAGATTTTTCAATGTCGGAAACCTCGATCAAAGAGTAAAAAAGGCGTAAGGTTCACAATGGTGTAAAACTAAAATGGGTTATACCGGGCTAGAATTCGAGTAACAGGAACATGAGCCAAACCAACCACCAAAGAATGGAATCGTCGAGCGAAAACACCTGACAACCTCCTGGAAGCAGCTTTTCTTGCCACCAGACCTTTCTCCATCAATTAGGAATATGATGCCGTCACTAAACACATTTCTTAAATTGTAGCAATTTTTTGAGTGTGTCTTTTTTGGTGTCTAATCTGCATATATATCACCAATGCTCTTGATTTTCTTGACCTTATATCTCTTAAATATCAACAGATACACGTGTGATTTAGTTTACGAAGATTTTTAAATGCCGAGAACCTCGATCAGAGAGTAAAAAAGGCGTAGGGTTCACAATGGTGTAAAACTAAAATGGGATATATCGGGCTAGGATTCGAGTTACAGGAACAAGAGCCAAACCAACCACCCAAGAATGGAATCGTCGAGTGAAAACACTTGACAACCTCCTGGAAGAAGCTTTTTCTTGCCACCAGACCTTTCTCCGTCGATTAGGAATCTGATGCCGTCACTAAACACATTCCATAAATTGTAGCCAGTTTTTGAGTATTTATTTTTTGGTGTCTAATCCGCATATATATCATCATTGCTCTTGATTTTCCTGACTGTATATCTTTTAAATGTCAACATATACACGTGTGATTTTGTTTCTGAAGATTTTTCAATGCCGAGAACTTCGATCAGAGTTTAAAAAAGGCGTAAGGTTCACAATGGTGTAAAACTAAAATGGGTTATACTGGGCTAGAATTCGAGTAACAGGAACAAGGGCCAAACCACCCACCCAAGAATGGGATCGTCGAGTGGAAACACCTGACAACCTCCTAGAAGTAGCTTTTCTTGCCATCGACCTTTCTCCTTCAATTTGGAATATGATGCCGTCACTAAACACATTTCTTAAATTGTAGCAATTTTTTGAGTGTTTCTTTTTTGGTGTCTAATCCACATATATATCACCAATGCTCTTGATTTTCTTGATTGTATATCTCTTAAATGTCAACATATACACGTGTGATTTAGTTTACGAATATTTTTCAATGCCGAGAACCTCGATCATAGAGTAAAAAAGGCGTAGGGTTCACAATGGTGTAAAACTAAAATGGGATATACTGGGCTAGGATTCGAGTTACAGGAACAAGGGCCAAACCAACCACCCAAGAATGGGATCGTCGAGTGAAAACACTTGACAACCTCCTGGAAGAAGCTTTTTCTTGCCACCAGACCTTTCTCCATCGATTAGGAACCTTATGCCGTCACCAAACACATTCCTTAAATTGTAGCCAGTTTTTGAGTATTTATTTTTTGGTGTCTAATCCGCATATATATCACCATTGCTCTTAATTTTCCTGACTGTATATCTTTTAAATGTCAACATATACACGTGTGATTTAGTTTCTGAAAATTTTTCAATACCGAGAACCTCGATTAGAGAGTAAAAAAGGCGTAAGGTTCACAATGGTCTAAAACTAAAATGGGTTATACCGGGCTAGAATTCGAGTAACAGGAACAAGGGCCAAACCACCCACCCAAAAATCGAATCGTCGAGCGAAAACACTTGACAACCTCCTGGAAGCAGATATTCTTGCCACCAGACCTTTCTCCATCAAATAGGAATCTGATGGCGTCACTAAACACATTTCTTAAATTGTAGCCATTTTTTGAGTGTTTATTTTTTTGGTGTCTAATCCGCATTTATATAACCATTGCTCTTGATTTTCTTGACTGTATATCTCTTAAATGTCAACATATACACGTGTGATTTAGTTTATGAAGATTTTTCAATGCCGAGAACCTCGATCAGAGGGTAAAGATGGCGTAGGGTTCACAATGGTGTAAAACTAAAATGGGATATACCGGGCTAGGATTCGAGTTACAGGGACAAGGGCCAAACCAACCACCCAAGAATGGAATCGTCGAGTGAAAACACTTGACAACCTCCTGGAAGAAGCTTTTTCTTGCCACCAGACCTTTCTCCATCAATTGAGAATCTGATGCCGTCACTAAACACATTCCTTAAATTGTAGCCATTTTTTGAGTGTTTATTTTTTGGTGTCTAATCCGCATATATATCACCATTGCCCTTGATTTTCTTGACTGTATATCTCATAAATGTCAACATATACACGTGTGATTTAGTTTATGAAGATTTTTCAATGAAAAGAACCTCGATCAGAGATTAAAAAAGGCGTAAGGTTCACAATCGTGTAAAACTAAAATGGGATATACCGGGATAGGATTCGAGTTATAGGAACAAGGGCCAAACCAACCACCCAAGAATGGAATCGTCGAGCGAAAACACTTGATTACCTCCTGGAAGCAGCTTTTCTTGCCACCATACCTTTCTCCAACAATTAGGAATCTGATGTCGTCACTAAACACATTCCTTAAATTGTAGCCATTTTTTAAGTGTTTATTTTTTGGTGTCTAATCTGCATTTATATCACCATTGCTCTTGATTTTCTTGACCGTATATCTCATAAATGTAAACATATACACGTGTGATTTAGTTTACGAAGATTTTTCAATGAAAAGAACCTCGATTAGAGACTAAAAAAGGCGTAGGGTTCACAATCGTGTACAACTAAAATGGGATATACCGGGCTAGGATTCGAGTTACAGGAACAAGGGCCAAACCAATCACTCAAGAATGGAATCATCGAGCGAAAATACTTGACAACCTCCTGGAAGCAGCTTTTCTTGCCACCAGACCTTTCTCCATCAATTAGGAATCTGATGCCGTAACTAAACACATTTCTTAAATTGTAGCCATTTTTTGAGTGTTTATTTTTTGGTGTCTAATCCGCATATATATCACTATTGCTCTTGATTTTATTGACTGTATATCTCTTAAATGTCAACATATACACGTGTGATTCACTTTACGAAGATTTTTCAATACCGAGAACCTCAATCAGAGAATAAAAAAGGCGAAAGGTTCACAATGGTGTAAAAAACTAAAATGGGATATATCGGGCTAGAATTCGAGTTATAGGAACCAGGGCCAAACCAACCACCCAAGAATGGAATTGTCACACCCCCAAAATCCACACGCGGAGTATCACCACTTGGAGGCGTGACTGACCAGGATCAAGCCACCAATCACATTGAACATTGTATGTAATAAATAAAAGTCATTCATCAATACGAAAGCTGTTCAAAACCATAACATAGTTAAGCGTTTAGCGGAAGCATAAATATGTAAACCCAACATAAGTTTAAATGTTTCAAATGCTTAGCATGGCACACAGCTATCCATGTCCCACAACGACTCCTCTCCACTCCCATGCAAGCTCCATAGATGCCTAACGACCTGCAAGGCATGTAACACAGAGTCAACAACAAAGTTGAGCGAGTTCACAGTTGGTTGTTCAGTAATAAGTTCGTTTAATAAATCGTAAGTTCGTTTATCACCATGCCGTGTATTACTAGGCCATTTGTATGTTCATCTAGTGGGGGCTTCCCATGTTGTAAGTTCAATTAGTGGGGGCTTCCCATGTTGTAAGTTACTAGACTAGTTGTATCCATAAGTATCCTTCCCAATCCGAGGATATTAGTGAGTATAAGTTTACGTAGGTTTTACGTAAGTGCCCTTCCCAATCCGAGGACATTGGTACATAGTGAGTACGTAGATTTAGCGCTGGCGTCCTTCCCAATCCGAGGACGGTAGTACGTAGGTTTTACGTAGGTTTAGTGCTGGTGTCCTTCCCAATCCGAGGACAGTAGTACGTAGGTTTTACGTAAGTTTACTGTTGGTGTCCTTCCCAATCCGAGGACAGTAGTACGTAGGTTTTACGTAGGTTTTAGCACAGGCGTCCTTCCCAATCCGAGGACGGTAGTAAGTAGTCTAGTAATGTCGCAAGTATGAGTAGTTATTCAATCCCATTCCCAACCCCGGGAATCCCATGCCTTGGTAAGAGTGTGAACTCACCTTGGTTTGCTCGGTATGCTAAACTATGTGCTCTCAAGTAATCAATCAAGTCCTATAGTATGCACGTATATCCAATCAGTTCAGGTTCGTAAAGATTCATACACAATTTATGTCACAAGTGGGATTAGCAGTTAACAGTGTGTACACACAAACAGTTGGCCATTCCATACAAAGTTCCAAGTTACATGCAACTCCCTTACTAATTGTCGTGCTTAACAGAGTTAATATGCTTGACTGAGTTAACATACTTAACATACATGACAGAGTCAATCAGAACTAATAGGGTTATCACACATACTGAGCTTAATATACATAACATGGTTAACATAACTCAGTTACATACTTTACATATTTGGCATACATTACACAGTTAACACTTAACAGGGTTAACCACTTAACAGACATAACAGAGTTAACAGGCCCAACTAAATTGGGTTTACATGTGATGAAAACAACTTTGTGAATAAAACACTTGGGCCGAAATCCCTTGTTGGCGAAAACACTTGGGCCGAAATCCCTAAGTGTTTTCGTTGAGGTAGACTTTTCGTGGGGTTCATCATCCATCAACATCATCACAAACAATTTCCATGGCTTCAACAATAATTCGATCAATCATAACAGTTTATAAAGTCAATTTCCAATCATTATATCATAACAAAATCATTATTCATTTCACAGTTAACATATATACATACATCAACAGTCGATTAGCATGACATAGCACATAATCGGATCCTGACCACACTAATATCACATATGCAAATATGAATAATCAACATACAAGAATTACTAACCGATTCACCATACTCCACTGCTAACATCTAATATTAATTATTTATTCAGCATCTTTTAGGTTATAAATTACACAAATTGTGATGATCACATGCCACTGACAATCCTCATGCATACTTATAAAAACAATGGCCGACGATTCCTATGCTATCACATGCACAACATTAATTTGGCTGCACATTCAATACAATTCACATGCACAAATATAATCACCTATGGCAGTTTCAAAAGCTTTAGTTATCATCGATCCCCATTCATCCACATAGAGACAAGACAGAAAATCATATATAACTATGGTAATCATCAACAAGGAATCAAACGGATTATGTCGGTTAAGCTAGTCGCATACTAACCGGTTGCAAAACGAGACTAGGAGGACTCCGAGGAGGATGCTGGCTGCCGTCGGGTTTAAAGCAAACCGAGAGAGAGAGAGGGGATGTGATAGGTGGTTAGGGTTTTGCCGAAAGTTCTCGCGTACAGGTTACAAGCAAAACACTATATCATGACGTTACTGGGCCAGAAGCCCGCTTCTGTTTTTGTTGGCCCCCTAGTGGACGAAAACAGTGTTTTCACCACAAAGGGTGTGGGTGTTTTCGGGTGAAGTATTTCAGGTGGGGGGTGTTTTCCTGGGTGGGGTTTTCGGAAAAAGGGTGTTCGGTCAAATGTATAATCCTAATATTAATACAAAATATATTATTACTTATACACGTATAATGCACCCCATATACCTACAGACAACACGTATTACACATCCAGTAATATTATTACTTATACACGTATAATGCACCCCATATACCTACAGACAGCACGTATTACACACCAAGTAAATATGAAAACACACTTGCAAAAAAGTAACAAGTTAAATCGAATAGAGACCTTGAAAACTCGGGTTGTCACATTATCCCCAACTTGAAAGAAATTTCGTCCCGACATTTAGCACGTAGTTACTGAGGAAGCTAGTAGTGTTGCGTAGTTTACTGGTTTTCCTGGGGTGTCACAGGAATCGTCGAGCGAAAACACTTGACAACCTCCTGGAAGCGGCTTTTCTTTCCACCAGACCTTTTCCCATCAATTAGGAATCTGATGCCGTCACTAAACACATTCCTTAAATTGTAGCCATTTTTTGAGTGTTTATTTTTTGGTGTCTAATCCGCATATATATTCACCATTGATCTTGATTTTCTTGACTGTATATCTCTTAAATGTCAACATATACACGTGTCATTTAGTTTACGAAGATTTTTCAATTCCGAGAACCTCGATCAGAGAGTAAAAAAGACGTAAGGTTCACAATGGTGTAAAACTAAAATGGGATATACCGGGCTAGGATTCGAGTTACAAGAACAAGGGCCAAACCAACCACCCAAGAATGGAATCGTCGAGCGAAAACACTTGACAACCTCCTAGAAGCAGCTTTTCTTGCCACTAGACCTTCCTCCAACAATTAGAAATTTGATGCCGTCACTAAACACATTCCTTAAATTGTAGCCATTTTTTAGTGTTTATTTTTTGATGTCTAGTCCGCATATTTATCACCATTGCTCTTGATTTTCTTGACTGTATATCTCTTAAATGTCAACATATACACGTGTGATTTAGTTTCCGAAGATTTTTCAATGCCGAGAACCTCAATCAGAGAGTAAAAAAGGCGTAAGGTTCACAATGGAGTAAAACTAAAATGGGATATACATGGCTAGGATTTGAGTTATAGGAACAAGGGCGAAACCAACCACCCAAGAACGGAATCGTCAAGCGAAAGCACCTGACAACCTTCTGGAAGCGGCTTTTCTTGCCACCAGACCTTTTTCCATCAATTAGGAATCTGATGCTGTCACTAAACACATTCCTTAAATTGTAACCATTTTTTTAGTGTTTATTTTTTGGTGTCTAATCCGCATATATATCGTGCTAGAATTCAAGTAACAGGAACAAGGGCAAAACCACCCACCCAAGAATGGAATCGTCGAGCAAAAACACCTTACAACCTCTTGGAAGCAGCTTTTCTTGCCATCGACCTTTTTCCATCAATTAGGAATATGATGCCGTCACTAAACACATTTCTTAAATTGTAGCAATTTTTTGAGTGTTTCTTTTTTGGTGTCTAATCCACATATATATCACCAATGATCTTGATTTTCTTGACTGTATATCTCTTAAATGACAACATATACATGTGTGATTTAGTTTACGAAGATTTTTAAATGCCGAGAACCTCGATCAGAGAGTAAAAAACGCGTAGGTTTCACAATGGTGTAAAACTAAAATGGGATATACCGGCCAAGGATTCGAGTTACAGGAACAAGTGCCAAACCAGCCACTCAAGAATGGAATCATCGAGCGAAAACACTTGACAACCTCCTTGAAGCAGCTTTTCTTGCCACCAGACCTTTCTCCATCAATTAGGAATCTGATGCCGTCACTAAACACATTTCTTAAATTGTAGCTAGTTTTTGAGTATTTATTTTTTGGTGTCTAATCCGCATATATATCACCATTGCACTTGATTTTCTTTACTGTATATCTCTTAAATGTCAACATATACACGTGTGATTTAGTTTACGAATATTTTTAAATACCGAGAACCTCGATCAAAGAGTAAAAAAGGCGTAAGGTTCACAATGGTGTAAAACTAAAATGAGATATACCGGGCTAGGATTCGAGTTAAAGGAACAAGGGCCAAACCAACCACCCAAGAATGGAATCGTCGAGTGAAAACACTTGACAACCTCCTGGAAGCCGCTTTTCTTGCCACCAGACCTTTCTCCATCGATTAGGAATCTGATGCCGTCACTAAACACATTCCTTAAATTGTAGCTAGTTTTTGAGTATTTATTTTTTGGTGGCTAATCCGCATATATATCGCCATCGCTCTTGATTTTCTTGACTGTATATCTCTTAAAGGTCAACATATACACGTGTGATTTAGTTTCTGATGATTTTTCATTGCCGAGAACCTCGATCAGAGAGTAAAAAAGGCGTAAGGTTCACAATGGTGAAAAACAAAAATGGGTTATATCGGGCTAGAATTCGAGTAGCAGGAACAAGGGCCAAACCACCCACCCAAGAATCGAAACATCGAGCGAAAACACTTGACAACCTCCTGGAAGCAGCTTTTCCAGCCACCAGACCTTTCTCCATCAATTAGGAATCTGATGCCGTCACTAAACACATTTCTTAAATTGTAGCCATTTTTTTAGTGTTTATTTTTTGATGTTTAATCCGCATTTATATGACCATTGCTCTTGATTTTCTTGACTGTATATCTCTTAAATATCAACATATACACGTGTGATTTAGTTTACGAAGATTTTTCAATGCCGAGAACCTCGATCAGAGAATAAAAAAGGTGTAGCGTTCACAATGGTGTAAAATAAAATGGGATATACCGGGCTGGGATTCAAGTTACAGGAACAAGGGCCAAACCAACCACACAATAATGGAATCGTCGAGCAAAAACACTTGACAACCTCCTGGAAGCAGCTTTTCTTGCCACCAGACCTTTCTCCGTCAATTAGGAATCTGATGCCGTCGCTAAACACATTCCTTAAATTGTAGCTAGTTTTTTAGTATTTATTTTTTGGTGTCTAATCCGCATATATATCGCCATTGTTCTTGATTTTCTTGACTGTATATCTCTTAAATGTCACCATATACACGTGTGATTTAGTTTCTGAAGATTTTTCAATGCCGAGAACCTTGATCAGAGATTCAAAAAGGCGAAAGGTTCATAATGGAGTAAAACTAAAATGGGATATATCGGGCTAGGATTCGAGTCACAGGAACCAGGGCCAAACCAACCACCCAAGAATGGAATCGTCGAGCGAAAACACTTGACAACCTCCTGGAAACATCTTTTCTTGCCACCTGAAATTTCCCCATCAATTAGGAATCTGATGCCGTCACTAAACACATTCCTTAAATTGTAGCCATTTTTTGAGTGTTTATTTTTTGGTGTCTAATCCGCATATATATCACCATTGCTGTTGATTTTCTTGACTGTATATCTCTTAAACGTCAACATATACACGTGTGATTTAGTTTACAAATATTTTTAAATACCGAGAACCTCGATCAAAGAGTAAAAAAGGCGTAAGGTTCATAATGGTGTAAAACTAAAATGGGATATACCGGGCTAGGATTCGAGTTACAGGAACAAGGGCCAAGCCAACCACCTAATAATGGAATCGTCAAGCGAAAACACTTGACAACCTCCTGGAAGAAGCTTTTCTTGCCACCAGACCTTTCTCCATCGATTAGGAATCTGATGCCGTCACTAAACACATTCCTTAAAATGTAGCCAGTTTTTGAGTATTTATTTTTTGGTGTCTAATCCGCATATATATCGCCATTGCTCTTGATTTTCTTGACTGTATAACTCTTAAATGTCAACATATACACGTGTGATTTAATTTACGAAGATTTTTCAATACCGAGAACCTCGATCAGAGAGTAAAAAAAAGGCGTAAGGTTCACAATGGTCTAAAACTAAAATCGGATATACCGGGCTAGGATTCGAGTTACAGGAATAAGGGCCAAACCAACCACCCAAGAATGGAATCGTCGAGCGAAAACACTTGACAACCTCCTGGAAGCAGCTTTTCTTGCCACCAGACCTTTCTCCATTAATTAGGAATCTGATGCCGTCATTAAACACATTCCTTAAATTGTAGCCATTTTTTGAGTGTTTATTATTTGGTGTCTAATCTGCATATATATCACCATTGCTCTTGATTTTCTTGACTGTATATCTCTAAAATGTCAGTATATACACGTGTGATTTAGTTTACGAAGATTTTGCGATACCGAGAACCTCGATCAGAGAGTAAAAAAGGCGAAAGGTTCACAATAGTGTAAAACTAAAATGTGATATATCGGGCGAGGATTCGAGTTATAGGAACCAGGGCCAAACCAACCACCCAAGAATGGAATCGTCGAGCGAAAAAACTTGACAAACTCCTGAAAGAGGCTTTTTTTTTGCCACCAGACCTTTCTCCATCAATTAGGAATCTGACGCCGTCACGAAACACATTCCTTAAATTGTAGCCATTTTTTGAGTGTTTATTTTTTGGTGTCTAATCCGCATATATATCACCATTGCTCTTGATTTTCTTGACTGTAAATCTCTTAAATGTCAACAAATACACGTGTGATTTATCTTACGTAGATTTTTCAATGCCTAGAACCTCAATTAGAGAGTAAAAAAGGCGTAAGGTTCACAATGGTGTAAAACTAAAATGGGATATAACGAACTAGGATTCGAGTTATAGTAACAAGGGGCAAACCAACCACCTAAGAATGGAATCGTCGAGCGAAAACACTTGACAACCTCCTGGAAGCAGCTTTTCTTGCCACCAAACCTTTCTCCATCAATTAAGAATCTGATGCCTTCACTAAACACATTCCTTGAATTGTAGCCATTTTTTGAGTGTTTATTTTTTGGTGTCTAATCCGTATATATATCACCATTGCACTCAATTTTCTTGACTGTCTATCTCTTAAATGTAAACATATACACGTGTGATTTAGTTTACGAAGATTTTTCAATACCGAGAACCTCGATCAGAGAGTAAAAAAAAGGCGTAAGGTTCCCAATGGTGTAAAACTAAAATGGGATATACCGGGGCTAGGATTTGAGTTACAGGAACCAGGGCCAAACCAACCACCCAAGAATGGAATCGTCGAGCGAAAACACTTGACAACCTCCTGGAAGCGGTTTTTCTTCCCACCAGACCTTTCTCCATTAATTAGGAATCTGATGCCGTCACTAAACACATTCTTTAAATTGTAGCCATTTTTTGAGAGTTTATTTTTTGGTGTCTAATCCGCATATATACACCATTGCTCTTGATTTTCTTTAGTGTATATCTTTTAAATGTCAACTTATACACGTGTGATTTAGTTTACGAAGATTTTTCAATGCCGAGAACCTCGATCAGGGAGTAAAAAAGGTGTAAGGTTCACAATGGTGTAAAACTAAAATGGGATATACCGGCTTAGGATTTGAGTTATTGGAACAAGGGCCAAACCAACCACCCAAGATTATAATCGTCGAGAGAAAACACGTGACAACCTCCTGGAAGCAACTTTTCTTGCCACCAAACCTTTCTTGATCAATAAGGAATCTGATGCTGTGACGAAACACATTCCTTCAGTTGAAGCCATTTTTTGAATGTTTATTTTTTGGTGTCTAATCCGCATATATATCACCATTACTCTTGATTTTCTTGACTGTATATCTCTTAAATGTCAACATATACACGTGTGATTTAGTTTACGAAAATTTTTCAATGCCGAGAACCTCGATCAGAGAGTAAAAAAGGCGTTAGGTTCACAATGGTGTAAAACTAAAATGGGATATACCGAGCTAGGATTCGAGTTACAGTAACAAGGGGCAAACCAACCTCCTAAGAATGGAATCGTCGAGCGAAAACACTTGACAACCTCCTGGAAGCAGCTTTTCTTGCCACCAGACCTTTCTCCATCAATTAAGAATCTGATGCCTTCACTAAACACATTCCTTGAATTGTAGCCATTTTTTAGTGTTTATTTTTGGGTGTCTAATCCGCATAAATATCACCATTGCTCTTGATTTTCTTGACTGTATATCACTTAAATGTCAGCATATACACGTGTGATTTAGTTTATGAATATTTTTCAATGTCGAGAACCTTGTTAAGAGAGTAAAAAAGGCGCAAGGTTCACAATTGTGTAGATCTAAAATGGGATATATACCGGGCTAGTATTCGAGTTACAGGAACACGGGCCAAAGCAACCACCCAAGAATGGAATCGTCGAGCGAAAACACTTGACAACCTCCTGGAAGTGGTTTTTCTTCCCACCACTCCTTTCTCCATTAATTAGGAATCTGATGTCGTCACTAAACACATTCTTTAAATTGTAGCCATTTTTTGAGTGTTTATTTTTTGGTGTCTAATCCGCATATATATCACCATTACTCTTGATTTTCTTTAGTGTATATCTCTTAAATGTCAACATATACACGCGTGATTTAGTTTACGAATATTTTTCAATGCCGAGAACCTCGATCAGAGAGTAAAAAAGGCGTAAGGTTCACAATGGTGTAAAACTAAAATGGGATATACCGGGCTAGGATTCAAGTTACAAGAATAAGGGACAAACCAACCACCTAAGAATGGAATCGTCGAGCGAAAACACTTGACAACCTCCTAGAAGCGGCTTTTCTTGCCACCAGACCTTTCTTCATCAATTAGGAATCTGATGCCGTCACCAAACACATTCCTTAAATTGTAGCCATTTTTTGACTGTTTATTTTTTGGTATCTAATCCGCATATATATCACCATTGCTCTTGATTTTCTTGACTGTATATCTCTTATATGTAAACGTATACACGTGTGATTTAGTTTACGAAGATTTTTAATATGGAGAACCTCGATCAGAGAGTAAAAAAAAGGCGTAAGGTTCCCAATGGTGTAAAACTAAAATGGGATATACCGGGCTAGGATTCGAGTTACAGGAACAAGGGCCAAACCAACCACCCAAGAATGGAATCTTCGAGCGAAAACACTTGAAAACCTCCTGGAAGCAGTTTTTCTTCCCACCAGACATTTCGCCATTAAATAGGAATCTGATGCCGTCACTAAACACATTCTTTAAATTGTAGCCATTTTTTGAGTGTTTATTTTTTGGTTTCTAATCCGCATATATATCACCATTGCTCTTGATTTTCTTTAGTGTATATCTTTTAAATGTCAACATATACACATGTGATTTAGTTTACGAAGATTTTTCAATGCCGAAAACCTCGATCAGAGAGTAAAAAAGGTGTAAGGTTCACAATGGTGTAAAACTAAAATGGGATATACCGGGCTAGGATTTGAGTTATAGGAACAAGGGCCAAACCAACCACCCAAGAATAGAATCGTCGAGAGAAAACACGTGACAACCTCCTGGAAGCATCTTTTCTTGCAACCAGACCTTTCTCCATCAATAAGGAATCTGATGCAGTCACGAAACACATTCATTCAATTGATGCCATTTTTTGAGTGTTTATTTTTTGGTGTCTAATCCGCATATATATCACCATTACTCTTGATTTTCTTGACTGTATATCTCTTAAATGTCAACATATACATGTGTGATTTAGTTTACAAAAATTTTTCAATGCCGAGAACCTATATCAGAGAGTAAAATAGGTGTAAGGTTTACAATGGTGTAAAACTAAAATGGGATATATCGTGCTAGGATTCGAGTTATGGAAAACAAGGGCCAAACCAACCACCCAAGAATGGAGTCGTCGAGCGAAAACACGTGACAACCTCCTGAAAGTGGCTTTTCTTGCCACCAGACCTTTCTCCATCAATTAGGAATATGATGCCGTCACGAAACACATTCCTTAAATTGTAGCCATTTTTTGAATGTTTATTTTTTGGTGTCTAATCCGCATATATATCACCATTGCTCTTGATTTTCTTGACAGTAAATCTCTTATATGTCAACATATACACGTGTGATTTTGTTTACGAAGATTTTTCAATACCGAGAACCTCGATCAGAGAGGAAAAAAAAGACGTAAGGCTCCCAATGGTGTAAAACTAAAATGGGATATACCGGGCTAGGATTCGAGTTACAGGAACAAGGGCCAAACCAACCACCCAACAATGGAATCGTCGAGCGAAAACACTTGATAACATCCTGGAAGCAGCTTTTCTTGGCCCCAGACCTTTCTCCATCAATTAGGAATCTAATGCCGTCACGTAACACATTCCTTAAATTGTAGCCATTTTTTAGTGTTTATTTTTGTGTCTAATCCACATATATATCAACATTACTCTTGATTTTCTTGACTGTATATCACTTAAATGTCATCATATACACGTGTAATTTAGTTTACGAAGATTTTTCAATGCCGAGAACCTCGATCAGAGAGTAAAAAAGGCGTAAGGTTCACAATGGTGTAAAACTAAAATGGGATATACCAGGCTAGGATTCGAGTTACAGGAACAAGGGCGAAACCAACCACCCAAGAATAGAATCGTCGAGAGAAAACACGTGACAACCTCCTGGAAGCAGCTTTTCTTGCCACCAGACCTTTCTCCATCAATAAGGAATCTGATGCTGTCACGAAACACATTCCTTCAATTGAAGCCATTTTTTGAGTGTTTATTTTTTGGTGTCTAATCCGCATATATATCACCATTACTCTTGATTTTCTTGACTGTATATCTCTTAAATGTCAACATATACATGTGTGATTTAGTTTACGGAGATTTTTCAATGCTGAGAACCTCGATCAGAGAGTAAAAAAGGCGTAAGGTTAACAATGGTGTAAAACTAAAATGGGATATACCGGGCTAGGATTTGAGTTATAGAAAACAAGGGCCAAACCAACCACCCAAGAATGGAATCGTCGAGCGAAAACACTTGACAACCTCCTGGAAGCAGCTTTTCTTGCCACCAAACCTTTCTCCATCAATTAAGAATCTGATGCCTTCACTAAACACATTCCTTGAATTGTAGCCATTTTTTGAGTGTTTATTTTTTGGTGTCTAATCCGTATATATATCACCATTGCACTCAATTTTCTTGACTGTCTATCTCTTAAATGTAAACATATACACGTGTGATTTAGTTTACGAAGATTTTTCAATACCGAGAACCTCGATCAGAGAGTAAAAAAAAGGCGTAAGGTTCCCAATGGTGTAAAACTAAAATGGGATATACCGGGGCTAGGATTTGAGTTACAGGAACCAGGGCCAAACCAACCACCCAAGAATGGAATCGTCGAGCGAAAACACTTGACAACCTCCTGGAAGCGGTTTTTCTTCCCACCAGACCTTTCTCCATTAATTAGGAATCTGATGCCGTCACTAAACACATTCTTTAAATTGTAGCCATTTTTTGAGAGTTTATTTTTTGGTGTCTAATCCGCATATATACACCATTGCTCTTGATTTTCTTTAGTGTATATCTTTTAAATGTCAACTTATACACGTGTGATTTAGTTTACGAAGATTTTTCAATGCCGAGAACCTCGATCAGGGAGTAAAAAAGGTGTAAGGTTCACAATGGTGTAAAACTAAAATGGGATATACCGGCTTAGGATTTGAGTTATTGGAACAAGGGCCAAACCAACCACCCAAGATTATAATCGTCGAGAGAAAACACGTGACAACCTCCTGGAAGCAACTTTTCTTGCCACCAAACCTTTCTTGATCAATAAGGAATCTGATGCTGTGACGAAACACATTCCTTCAGTTGAAGCCATTTTTTGAATGTTTATTTTTTGGTGTCTAATCCGCATATATATCACCATTACTCTTGATTTTCTTGACTGTATATCTCTTAAATGTCAACATATACACGTGTGATTTAGTTTACGAAAATTTTTCAATGCCGAGAACCTCGATCAGAGAGTAAAAAAGGCGTTAGGTTCACAATGGTGTAAAACTAAAATGGGATATACCGAGCTAGGATTCGAGTTACAGTAACAAGGGGCAAACCAACCTCCTAAGAATGGAATCGTCGAGCGAAAACACTTGACAACCTCCTGGAAGCAGCTTTTCTTGCCACCAGACCTTTCTCCATCAATTAAGAATCTGATGCCTTCACTAAACACATTCCTTGAATTGTAGCCATTTTTTAGTGTTTATTTTTGGGTGTCTAATCCGCATAAATATCACCATTGCTCTTGATTTTCTTGACTGTATATCACTTAAATGTCAGCATATACACGTGTGATTTAGTTTATGAATATTTTTCAATGTCGAGAACCTTGTTAAGAGAGTAAAAAAGGCGCAAGGTTCACAATTGTGTAGATCTAAAATGGGATATATACCGGGCTAGTATTCGAGTTACAGGAACACGGGCCAAAGCAACCACCCAAGAATGGAATCGTCGAGCGAAAACACTTGACAACCTCCTGGAAGTGGTTTTTCTTCCCACCACTCCTTTCTCCATTAATTAGGAATCTGATGTCGTCACTAAACACATTCTTTAAATTGTAGCCATTTTTTGAGTGTTTATTTTTTGGTGTCTAATCCGCATATATATCACCATTACTCTTGATTTTCTTTAGTGTATATCTCTTAAATGTCAACATATACACGCGTGATTTAGTTTACGAATATTTTTCAATGCCGAGAACCTCGATCAGAGAGTAAAAAAGGCGTAAGGTTCACAATGGTGTAAAACTAAAATGGGATATACCGGGCTAGGATTCAAGTTACAAGAATAAGGGCCAAACCAACCACCTAAGAATGGAATCGTCGAGCGAAAACACTTGACAACCTCCTAGAAGCGGCTTTTCTTGCCACCAGACCTTTCTTCATCAATTAGGAATCTGATGCCGTCACCAAACACATTCCTTAAATTGTAGCCATTTTTTGACTGTTTATTTTTTGGTATCTAATCCGCATATATATCACCATTGCTCTTGATTTTCTTGACTGTATATCTCTTATATGTAAACGTATACACGTGTGATTTAGTTTACGAAGATTTTTAATATGGAGAACCTCGATCAGAGAGTAAAAAAAAGGCGTAAGGTTCCCAATGGTGTAAAACTAAAATGGGATATACCGGGCTAGGATTCGAGTTACAGGAACAAGGGCCAAACCAACCACCCAAGAATGGAATCTTCGAGCGAAAACACTTGAAAACCTCCTGGAAGCAGTTTTTCTTCCCACCAGACATTTCGCCATTAAATAGGAATCTGATGCCGTCACTAAACACATTCTTTAAATTGTAGCCATTTTTTGAGTGTTTATTTTTTGGTTTCTAATCCGCATATATATCACCATTGCTCTTGATTTTCTTTAGTGTATATCTTTTAAATGTCAACATATACACATGTGATTTAGTTTACGAAGATTTTTCAATGCCGAAAACCTCGATCAGAGAGTAAAAAAGGTGTAAGGTTCACAATGGTGTAAAACTAAAATGGGATATACCGGGCTAGGATTTGAGTTATAGGAACAAGGGCCAAACCAACCACCCAAGAATAGAATCGTCGAGAGAAAACACGTGACAACCTCCTGGAAGCATCTTTTCTTGCAACCAGACCTTTCTCCATCAATAAGGAATCTGATGCAGTCACGAAACACATTCATTCAATTGATGCCATTTTTTGAGTGTTTATTTTTTGGTGTCTAATCCGCATATATATCACCATTACTCTTGATTTTCTTGACTGTATATCTCTTAAATGTCAACATATACATGTGTGATTTAGTTTACAAAAATTTTTCAATGCCGAGAACCTATATCAGAGAGTAAAATAGGTGTAAGGTTTACAATGGTGTAAAACTAAAATGGGATATATCGTGCTAGGATTCGAGTTATGGAAAACAAGGGCCAAACCAACCACCCAAGAATGGAGTCGTCGAGCGAAAACACGTGACAACCTCCTGAAAGTGGCTTTTCTTGCCACCAGACCTTTCTCCATCAATTAGGAATATGATGCCGTCACGAAACACATTCCTTAAATTGTAGCCATTTTTTGAATGTTTATTTTTTGGTGTCTAATCCGCATATATATCACCATTGCTCTTGATTTTCTTGACAGTAAATCTCTTATATGTCAACATATACACGTGTGATTTTGTTTACGAAGATTTTTCAATACCGAGAACCTCGATCAGAGAGGAAAAAAAAGACGTAAGGCTCCCAATGGTGTAAAACTAAAATGGGATATACCGGGCTAGGATTCGAGTTACAGGAACAAGGGCCAAACCAACCACCCAACAATGGAATCGTCGAGCGAAAACACTTGATAACATCCTGGAAGCAGCTTTTCTTGGCCCCAGACCTTTCTCCATCAATTAGGAATCTAATGCCGTCACGTAACACATTCCTTAAATTGTAGCCATTTTTTAGTGTTTATTTTTGTGTCTAATCCACATATATATCAACATTACTCTTGATTTTCTTGACTGTATATCACTTAAATGTCATCATATACACGTGTAATTTAGTTTACGAAGATTTTTCAATGCCGAGAACCTCGATCAGAGAGTAAAAAAGGCGTAAGGTTCACAATGGTGTAAAACTAAAATGGGATATACCAGGCTAGGATTCGAGTTACAGGAACAAGGGCGAAACCAACCACCCAAGAATAGAATCGTCGAGAGAAAACACGTGACAACCTCCTGGAAGCAGCTTTTCTTGCCACCAGACCTTTCTCCATCAATAAGGAATCTGATGCTGTCACGAAACACATTCCTTCAATTGAAGCCATTTTTTGAGTGTTTATTTTTTGGTGTCTAATCCGCATATATATCACCATTACTCTTGATTTTCTTGACTGTATATCTCTTAAATGTCAACATATACATGTGTGATTTAGTTTACGGAGATTTTTCAATGCTGAGAACCTCGATCAGAGAGTAAAAAAGGCGTAAGGTTAACAATGGTGTAAAACTAAAATGGGATATACCGGGCTAGGATTTGAGTTATAGAAAACAAGGGCCAAACCAACCACCCAAGAATGGAATCGTCGAGCGAAAACACTTGACAACCTTCTGGAAGCAGCTTTTCTTGCCACCGGACCTTTCTCTATAAATTAGGAATCTGATGTCGTCATTAAACCCATTCCTTAAATTGTAGCCATTTTTTGAGTGTTTATTTTTTGGTGTTTAATTCCGCATATATATCACCATTTCTCTTGATTTTCTTGACTGTATATCTCTTATATGTCAACATATACACGTGTGATTTTGTTACGAAGATTTTTCTATGCCGAGAACCTCGCTCAGAGAATAAAAAAAGGAGTAAGGTTCACAATGGTGTAAAACTAAAGTGGGATATACCGGGAAAGGATTGGAGTTACAGGAACAAGGGCCAAACCAACCACCCAACAATGAAATTGTCGAGCGAAAAAACTTGATAACCTCCTGGAAGCTGCTTTTCTTGCCCCCAGACCTTTCTTCATTAATTAGGAATCGAATGCCGTCACGAAACACATTCCTTAAATTGTAGCCATTTTTTTAGTGATTATTTTTTGTGTCTAATCCGCATATATATCACCATTGCTCTTGATTTTCTTGACTGTATATCTCTTAAATGTCATCATATACATGTGTGATTTAGTTTACGAAGATTTTTCAATACCGAGAACCTCGATCAGAGAGTAAAAACGGCGTAAGGTTCACAATGGTGTAAAACTAAAATGAGATATACCGGGCTAAGATTCGAGTTACAGGAACAAGGGCCAAACCAACCACCCAAGAATGGAAACGTCGAGCGAAAACACTTGACAATCTCCTGGAAGCAGCTTTTCATGCCACCAGACCTTTCTCCATCAATTAGGAATCTGATGCCATCACGAAACACATTCCTTAAATTGTAGCCATTTTCTTGACTGTATATCTCTTAAATGTCATCATATACATGTGTGATTTAGTTTACGAAGATTTTTCAATACCGAGAACCTCGATCAGAGAGTAAAAACGGCGTAAGGCTCCCAATGGTGTAAAACTAAAATGGGATATACCGGGCTAGGATTCGAGTTACAGGAACAAGGGCCAAACCAACCACCCAACAATGGAATCGTCGAGCGAAAACACTTGATAACATCCTGGAAGCAGCTTTTCTTGGCCCCAGACCTTTCTCCATCAATTAGGAATCTAATGCCGTCACGTAACACATTCCTTAAATTGTAGCCATTTTTTAGTGTTTATTTTTGTGTCTAATCCACATATATATCAACATTACTCTTGATTTTCTTGACTGTATATCACTTAAATGTCATCATATACACGTGTAATTTAGTTTACGAAGATTTTTCAATGCCGAGAACCTCGATCAGAGAGTAAAAAAGGCGTAAGGTTCACAATGGTGTAAAACTAAAATGGGATATACCAGGCTAGGATTCGAGTTACAGGAACAAGGGCGAAACCAACCACCCAAGAATAGAATCGTCGAGAGAAAACACGTGACAACCTCCTGGAAGCAGCTTTTCTTGCCACCAGACCTTTCTCCATCAATAAGGAATCTGATGCTGTCACGAAACACATTCCTTCAATTGAAGCCATTTTTTGAGTGTTTATTTTTTGGTGTCTAATCCGCATATATATCACCATTACTCTTGATTTTCTTGACTGTATATCTCTTAAATGTCAACATATACATGTGTGATTTAGTTTACGGAGATTTTTCAATGCTGAGAACCTCGATCAGAGAGTAAAAAAGGCGTAAGGTTAACAATGGTGTAAAACTAAAATGGGATATACCGGGCTAGGATTTGAGTTATAGAAAACAAGGGCCAAACCAACCACCCAAGAATGGAATCGTCGAGCGAAAACACTTGACAACCTTCTGGAAGCAGCTTTTCTTGCCACCGGACCTTTCTCTATAAATTAGGAATCTGATGTCGTCATTAAACCCATTCCTTAAATTGTAGCCATTTTTTGAGTGTTTATTTTTTGGTGTTTAATTCCGCATATATATCACCATTTCTCTTGATTTTCTTGACTGTATATCTCTTATATGTCAACATATACACGTGTGATTTTGTTACGAAGATTTTTCTATGCCGAGAACCTCGCTCAGAGAATAAAAAAAGGAGTAAGGTTCACAATGGTGTAAAACTAAAGTGGGATATACCGGGAAAGGATTGGAGTTACAGGAACAAGGGCCAAACCAACCACCCAACAATGAAATTGTCGAGCGAAAAAACTTGATAACCTCCTGGAAGCTGCTTTTCTTGCCCCCAGACCTTTCTTCATTAATTAGGAATCGAATGCCGTCACGAAACACATTCCTTAAATTGTAGCCATTTTTTTAGTGATTATTTTTTGTGTCTAATCCGCATATATATCACCATTGCTCTTGATTTTCTTGACTGTATATCTCTTAAATGTCATCATATACATGTGTGATTTAGTTTACGAAGATTTTTCAATACCGAGAACCTCGATCAGAGAGTAAAAACGGCGTAAGGTTCACAATGGTGTAAAACTAAAACGAGATATACCGGGCTAAGATTCGAGTTACAGGAACAAGGGCCAAACCAACCACCCAAGAATGGAAACGTCGAGCGAAAACACTTGACAATCTCCTGGAAGCAGCTTTTCATGCCACCAGACCTTTCTCCATCAATTAGGAATCTGATGCCATCACGAAACACATTCCTTAAATTGTAGCCATTTCTTGAGTGTTTATTTTTTGATGTCTAATCCGCATATATATCACCATTGCTCTTGAGTTTCTTGTTTGTATATCTATTAAATGTCAACATATACACGTGTGATTTAGTTTACGAAGATTTTTTAATGCCTATAACCTCGATCAGAGAGTAAAAAAGGCGTAAGGTTCACAATGGTGTAAAACTAAAATGGGATATACCGGGCTAGGCTTCGAGTTACAGGAACAAGGGCGAAACCAACCACCCACGAATGAAATCGTGGAGCGAAAACACTTGACAACCTTCTGGAAGCAGCTTTTCTTGCCACCAGACCTTTCTCCATCAATTAGGAATCTGATCCGTCACGAAACACATTCCTTAAATTGTAACTATTTTTTGAGTGTTTAATTTTTGGTGTCTAATCCGCATATATATCACCATTGCTCTTGATTTTCTTGACTGTATATCTCTTATACGTCAACATATACACGTGTGATTTTGTTAACGAAGATTTTTCTATGCCGAGAACCTCGCTCAGAGAATAAAAAAGGAGTAAGGTTCACAATGGTGTAAAACTAAAGTGAGATATACCGGGCAAGGATTGGAGTTACAGGAACAAGGGCCAAACGAACCACCCAACAATGGAATTGTCGAGCGAAAAAACTTGATAACCTCCTGGAAGCAGCTTTTCTTTCCCCCAGACCTTTCTCCATTAATTAGGAATCGAATGCCGTCACGTAACACATTCCTTAAATTGTAGCCATTTTTTGAGTGTTTATTTTTTTGTGTCTAATCCGCATATATATCACCATTGCTCTTGATTTTCTTGACTGTATATCTCTTAAATGTCATCATATACACGTGTGATTTAGTTTACGAAGATCTTTCAATGCCGAGAACCTCGATCAGAGAGTAAAAAAGGCGTAAGGTTCACAATGGTGTAAAACTAAAACGGGATATACTGGGCTAAGATTCGAGTTACAGGAACAAGGGCCAAACCAACCACCCAAGAATGGAAACGTCGAGCGAAAACTCTTGACAATCTCCTGGAAGCAGCTTTTCTTGCCACCAGACCTTTCTCCATCAATTTGGAATCTGATGCCATTACGAAACACATTCCTTAAATTGTAGCCATTTTTTGAGTGTTTATTTTTTGGTGTCTAATCCGCATATATATGACCATTGCTCTTGAGTTTCTTGTTTGTATATCTATTAAATGTCAACATATACACGTGTGATTTATTTTACGAAGATTTTTGAATGCCTAGAACCTCGATCAGTGAGTAAAAAAGGCGTAAGGTTCACAATGGTGTAAAACTAAAATGGGATATACCGGGCTAGGATTCGAGTTACAGGAACAAGGGCGAAACCAACCACCCAAGAATGGAATCGTGGAGCGAAAACACTTGACAACCTTCTGTAAGCAGCTTTTCTTGCCACCAGACCTTTCTCCATCAATTAGGAATCTGATGCCGTCACGAAACACATTCCTTAAATTGTTGCTATTTTTTGAGTGTTTAATTTTTGGTGTCTAATCCGCATATATATCACCATTGCTCTTGATTTTCTTGACTGTATATCTCTTATATGTCAACATATACACGTGTGATGTTGTTAACGAAGATTTTTCTATGCCGAGAACCTCGCTCAGACAATAAAAAAGGAGTAAGGTTCACAATGGTGTAAAACTAAAGTTGGATATACCGGGCAAGGATTGGAGTTACAGGAACAAGGGCCAAACCAACCACCCAACAATGGAATTGTCGAGCGAAAAAACTTGATAACCTCCTTGAAGCAGCTTTTCTTGCCCCCAGACCTTTCTCCATTAATTAGGAATCCAATGCCGTCACGTAACACATTCCTTAAATTGTAGCCATTTTTTGAGTGTTTATGTTTTGTATCTAATTCGCATATATATCACCATTGCTCTTGATTTTCTTGACTGTATATCTCTTAAATGTCATCATATACACGTGTGATTTAGTTTACGGAGATTTTTCAATGCTGAGAACCTCGATCAGAGAGTAAAAAAGGCGTAAGGTTAACAATGGTGTAAAACTAAAATGGGATATACCGAGCTAGGATTTGAGTTATAGAAAACAAGGGCCAAACAAACCACCCAAGAATAGAATCGTCGAGCGAAAACACTTGACAACCTTCTGGAAGCAGCTTTTCTTGCTACCGGACCTTTCTCTATCAATTAGGAATCTGATGTCGTCACTAAACCCATTCCTTAAATTGTAGCCATTTTTTGAGTGTTTATTTTTTGGTGTTTAATTCCGCATATATATCACCATTTCTATTAATTTTCTTGACTGTATATCTCTTATATGTCAACATATACACGTGTGATTTTGTTTACGAAGATTTTTCTATGCCGAGAACCTCGCTCAGAGAATAAAAAAAGGAAAGGTTCACAATGGTGTAAAACTAAAGTGGGATATACCAGGAAAGGATTGGAGTTACAGGAACAAGGGCCAAACCAACCACCCAACAATGAAATTGTCGAGCGAAAAAACTTGATAACCTCCTGGAAGAAGCTTTTCTTGCCCCCATACCTTTCTTCATTAATTAGGAATCGAATGCCGTCACGTAACACATTCCTTAAATTGTAGCCATTTTTTTAGTGATTATTTTTTGTGTCTAATCCGCATATATATCACCATTGCTCTTGATTTTCTTGACTGTATATCTCTTAAATGTCATCATATACATGTGTGATTTAGTTTACGAAGATTTTTCAATACCGAGAACCTCTATCAGAGAGTAAAAACGGCGTAAGGTTCACAATAGTGTAAAACTAAAACGAGATATACCGGGCTAAGATTCGAGTTACAGGAACAAGGGCCAAACCAACCACCCAAGAATGGAAACGTCGAGCGAAAACACTTGACAATCTCCTGGAAGCAGCTTTTCTTGCCACCAGACCTTTCTCCATCAATTAGGAATCTGATGCCATCACGAAACACATTCCTTAAATTGTAGCCATTTTTTGAGTGTTTATTTTTTGATGTCTAATCCGCATATATATCACCATTGCTCTTGAGTTTCTTGTTTGTATATCTATTAAATGTCAACATATACACGTGTGATTTAGTTTACGAAGATTTTTTAATGCCTAGAACCTCAATCAGAGAGTAAAAAAGGCGTAAGGTTCACAATGGTGTAAAAATAAAATGGGATATACCGGGCTAGGATTCGAGTTACAGGAACAAGGGCGAAACCAACCACCCACGAATGGAATCGTGGAGCGAAAACACTTGACAACCTTCTGGAAGCAGCTTTTCTTGCCACCAGACCTTTCTCCATCAATTAGGAATCTGATCCGTCACGAAACACATTCCTTAAATTGTAGCTATTTTTTGAGTGTTTAATTTTTGGTGTCTAATCCGCATATATATCACCATTGCTCTTGATTTTCTTGACTGTATATCTCTTATACGTCAACATATACACGTGTGATTTTGTTAACGAAGATTTTTCTATGCCGAGAACCTCGCTCAGAGAATAAAAAAGGAGTAAGGTTCACAATGGTGTAAAACTAAAGTGAGATATACCGGGCAAGGATTGGAGTTACAGGAACAAGGGCTAAACGAACCACCCAACAATGGAATTGTCGAGCGAAAAAACTTGATAACCTCCTGGAAGCAGCTGTTCTTGCCCCCAGAC
Organism: Helianthus tuberosus; assembly: GCA_030545235.1. Taxonomy (NCBI): domain Eukaryota; kingdom Viridiplantae; phylum Streptophyta; class Magnoliopsida; order Asterales; family Asteraceae; genus Helianthus; species Helianthus tuberosus. The sequence goes on along the minus strand of JARYGA010011888.1, from coordinate 24,502 downwards.
CTTTCTCCATTAATTAGGAATCAAATGCCGTCACGTAACACATTCCTTAAATTGTAGCCATTTTTTGAGTGTTTATTTTTTGTGTCTAATCCGCATATATATCACCATTGCTCTTGGTTTTCTTGACTCTATATCTCTTAAATGTCATCATATACACGTGTGATTTAGTTTACGAAGATCTTTCAATGCTGAGAACCTCGATCAGAGAGTAAAAAAGGCGTAAGGTTCACAATAGTATAAAACTAAAACGGGATATACTGGGCTAAGATTCGAGTTACAGGAACAAGGGCCAAACCAACCACCCAAGAATGGAAACGTCGAGCGAAAACTCTTGACAATCTTCTGGAAGCAGCTTTTCTTGCCACCAGACCTTTCTCCATCAATTTGGAATCTGATGCCATCACGAAACACATTCCTTAAATTGTAGCCATTTTTTGAGTGTTTATTTTTTGGTGTCTAATCCGCATAAATATGACCATTGCTCTTGAGTTTCTTGTTTGTATATCTATTAAATGTCAACATATACACGTGTGATTTAGTTTACGAAGATTTTTGAATGCCTAGAACCTCGATCAGTGAGTAAAAAAGGCGTAAGGTTCACAATGGTGTAAAACTAAAATGGGATATACCGGGCTAGGATTCGAGTTACAGGAACAAGGGCGAAACCAACCACCCAAGAATGGAATCGTGGAGCGAAAACACTTGACAACCTTCTATAAGCAGCTTTTCTTGCCACCAGACCTTTCTCCATCAATTAGGAATCTGATGCCGTCACGAAACACATTCCTTAAATTGTAGCTATTTATTGAGTGTTTAATTTTTGGTGTCTAATCCGCATATATATCACCATTGCTCTTGATTTTCTTGACTTTATATCTCTTATATGTCAACATATACACGTGTGATGTTGTTAACGAAGATTTTTCTATGCCGAGAACCTCGCTCAGACAATAAAAAAGGAGTAAGGTTCACAATGGTGTAAAACTAAAGTTGGATATGACGGGCAAGGATTGGAGTTACAGGAATAAGGGCCAAACCAACCACCCAACAATGGAATTGTCGAGCGAAAAAACTTGATAACCTCCTTGAAGCAGCTTTTCTTGCCCCCAGACCTTTCTCCATTAATTAGGAATCGAATGCCGTCACGTAACACATTCCTTAAATTGTAGCCATTTTTTGAGTGTTTATGTTTTGTGTCTAATCCGCATATATATCACCATTGCTCTTGATTTTCTTGACTGTATATCTCTTAAATGTCATCATATACACGTGTGATTTAGTTTACGAAGATCTTTCAATGCCGAGAACCTCGATCAGAGAGTAAAAAAGGCGTAAGGTTCACAATGGTGTAAAACTAAAACTGGATATACCGGGCTAAGATTCGAGTTACAGAAACAAGGGCCAAACCAACCACCCAAGAATGGAAACGTCGAGCGAAAACTCTTGACAATTTCCTGGACGCAGCTTTTCTTGCCACCAGGCCTTTCTCCATCAATTAGGAATCTGATGCCATCAGGAAACACATTCCTTAAATTGTAGCCATTTTTTGAGTGTTTATTTTTTGGTGTCTAATCCGCATATATATCACCATTGCTCTTGAGTTTCTTGTTTGTATATCTATTAAATGTCTACATATACACGTGTTATTTAGTTTACGAAGATTTTTGAATGCCTAGAACCTCGATCAGAGAGCAAAAGAGGCGTAAGGTTCACAATGGTGTAAAACTAAAATGGGATATACCGGGCTAGGATTCGAGTTACAGGAACAAGGGTGAAGCCAACCACCCAAGAATGGAATCGTGGAGCGAAAACACTTGACAACCTCCTGGAAGCAGCTTTTCTTGCCACCGGACCTTTCTCCATCAATTAGGAATCTGATGTCGTCACAAAACCCATTCCTTAAATTGTAGCCATTTTTTGAGTGTTTATTTTTTGGTGTCTAATTCCGCATATATATCTCACCATTGCTCTTGATTTTCTTGACTGTATATCTCTTAAATATCAACATATACACGTGTGATTTAGTTTACGAAGATTTTTCAATGCCGAGAACCTCGATCAGTGAATAAAAAAGGCGTAAGGTTTACAATGGTGTAAAACTAAAATGGGATATACCGGGCAAGGATTCGAGTTATAGGAACAAGGGACAAACCAACCACCCAAGACTGGAATCGTCGAGCGAAAACACTTGACAACCTCCTGGAAGCTGCTTTTCTTGCCACCAAATATTTCTCCATCAATTTGGAATCTAATGCCGTCACTAAACACATTCCCTAAATTGTAGCCATTTTTTGAGTGTTTATTTTTTGTGTCTAATCCGCATATATATCACCATTGCTCTTGATTTTCTTGACTGTATATCTCTTAAATGTCATCATATACACGTGTGATTTAGTTTACGAAGATTTTTCAATGACGAGAACCTCGATCAGAGAGTAAAAAAGGCGTAAGGTTCACAATGGTTTAAAATTAAAATGGGATATACCGGGCTAAGATTCGACTTACAGGAACATGGGCCAAACCAACCACCCAAGAATGGAAACGTCGAGCGAAAACACTTGACAATCTCCTGGAAGCTGCTTTTCTTGCCACCAGACCTTTCTCCATCAATTAGGAATCTGATACCATCACGAAACACATTCCTTAAATTATAGCCATTTTTTGAGTGTTTATTTTTTGGTGTCTAATCCGCATATATATCACCATTGATCTTGATTTTCTTGACTGTATATCTCTTAAATGTCATCATATACACGTGTGATTTAGTTTACGAGGATTTTTCAATGACGAGAACCTCAATCAGAGAGTAAAAAAGGCGTAAGGTTCACAATGGTTTAAAACTAAAATGGGATATACCGGGCTAAGATTCGAGTTACAGGAACAAGGGCCAAACCAACCACCCAAGAATGGAAACGTCGAGCGAAAACACTTGACAACCTCCTGGAAGCTGCTTTTCTTGCCACCAAATATTTCTCCATCAATTAGGAATCTAATGCCATCACTAAACACATTTCCTAAATTGTAGCCATTTTTTGAGTGTTTATTTTTGGTGTCTATTCCGCATATATATCACCATTGCTCTTGAGTTTCTTGTCTGTATATCTCTTACATGTCAACATATACACGTGTGATTTAGTTTACGAATATTTTTCAATGCCGAGAACCTCGATCAGAGAGTAAAAAAGGCGTAAGGTTCACAATGGTGTAAAACTAAAATGGGATATACCGGGCTAGGATTCGAGTGACAGGAACAAGGGCGAAACCAACCACCTAAGAATGGAATCATGGAGCGAAAACACTTGACAACCTCCTGGAAGCAGCTTTTCTTGCTACCGGACCTTTCTCCATGAATTAGGAATCTGAGGTCGTCACTAAACACATTCCATAAATTGTAGCCATTTTTTGAGTGTTTATTTTTTGGTGTCTAATTCCGCATATATATCACCATTTCTCTTGATTTTCTTGACTGTATATCTCTTTAACGTCAACATATACACGTGTGATTTAGTTTACGAAGATTTTTCAATGCCGAGAACCTCGATGAGAGAATAAAAAAGGGGTAAGGTTTACAATGGTGTAAAACTAAAATGGGATATACCGGGCAAGGATTCAAGTTATACGAACAAGGGACAAACCAACCACCCAAGATTGGAATCGTTGAGCGAAAACACTTGACAACCTCCTGGAAGCTGCTTTTCTTGCCACCAAATCTTTCTCCATCAATTAGGAATCTAATGCCGTCACAAAACACATTCCTTAAATTGTAGCCATTTTTTTAGTGTTTATTTTTTTGGTGTCTAATCCGCATATATATCACCATTGCTCTTGATTTTCTTGACTGTATATCTCTTAAAGGTCAACATATACACGTGTGATTTAGTTTACGAAGATTTTTCAATGCCGAGAACCTCGATCAGAGAGTAAAAAAGGCGTAGGGTTCACAATGGTGTAAAACTAAAATGGGATATACCGGGCTAGGATTCGACTTACAGGAACAAGGGCGAAACCAACCACCCAAGAATGGAATCGTGGAGCGAAAAAACTTGACAACCTCCTGGAAGCAGCTGTTGTTGCCACCAGACCTTTGTCCATCAATTAGGAATCTGATGTCGTCACTAAACACATTCCTTAAATTGTAGCCATTTTTTGAGTGTTTATTTTTTGGTGTCTAATTCCGCATATATATCACCATTGCTCTTAATTTTCTTGACTGTATATCTTTTAAATGTCAACATATAAACGTGTGATTTAGTTTATGAAGATTTTTCAATGCCGAGAAACTCGATCAGAGAATAAAAAAAGTCGTAAGGTTTACAATGGTGTAAAACTAAAATGGGATATACCGGGAAAGGATTCGAGTTATAGGAATAAGGGACAAACCAACCACCCAAGATTGGAATCGTCGAGCGAAAACACTTGACAACCTCCTGGAAGCTTCTTTTCTTGCCACCAAATCTTTCTCCATCAATTAGGAATCTAATGCCGTCACTGAACAGATTCCTTAAATTGTAGCCATTTTTTGAGTGTTTATTTTTTGGTGTCTAATCTGCATATATATCACCATTGCTCTTGATTTTATTGACTGTATATCTCTTAAATGTCAACATATACATGTTTGATATTGTTTACGAAGATTTTTCAATGCCGATAACCTCGACAGAGAGTAAAAAAGGCGTAAGGTTCACAATGGTGTAAAACTAAAATGTGATATACCGAGCTAGGATTCGAGTTATAGGAACAAGGGCCAAACCAACCACCCAAGAATGGAATCATCGAGGGAAAACACTTGACAACCTCCTGGAAACGGCCTTTCTTGCCACCTGACCTTTCTCTATTAAATACGAATCTGATGCCGTCACTAAACACATTCCTTAAATTGTAGGCATTTTTTGAGTGTTTAATTTTTGGTGTTTAATCCGCATATATATCACCATTGCTCTTGATTTTCTTGACTGTATATCTCTTAAATGTCAACATATACACGTATGATTTATTTTACGAAGATTTTTCAATGCCGAGAACCTCGATTACAGAGTAAAAAGGCGTAAGGTTCACAATGGTGTAAAACTAAAATGGGATATACCGGGCTAGGATTCGAGTTACTGGAACAAGGGCCAAACCAACCACCCAAGAATGGAATCGTCGAGCAAAAACACTTGACAACCTCCTGGAAGCAGCTTTTCTTGACACCAGACCTTTCAGCATCAATTAGGAATCTGATGCCGTCACGAAACACATTCCTTAAATTGTAGCCATTTTTTTAGTGTTTATTTTTTTGTGTCTAATCCACATATATATCACCATTGCTCTTGAGTTTCTTGTTTGTATATCTATTAAATGTCAACATATACACGTGTGATTTAGTTTACGAAGATTTTTGAATGCCTAGAACCTCGATCAGAGAGTAAAAAAGGCGTAAGGTTCACAATGGTGTAAAACTAAAAAGGTATATACCGGGCTAGGATTCGAGTTACAGGAACAAGGGCGAAACCAACCACCCAAGAATGGAATCGTGGAGCGAAAACACATGACAACCTTCTGGAAGCAGCTTTTCTTGCCACCAGAACTTTCTCCATCAATTAGGAATCTGATGCCGTCACGAAACACATTTCTTAAGTTGTAGCTATTTTTTGAGTGTTTAATTTTTGGTGTCTAATCCGCATATATATCACCATTGCTCTTGATTTTCTTGACTGTATATCTCTTAAATGTCATCATATACACGTGTGATTTAGTTTACGAAGATCTTTCAATGCCGAGAACCTCGATCAGAGAGTAAAAAAGGCGTAAGGTTCACAATGGTGTAAAACTAAAATGGGATATACCGGGCTAGAATTCGAGTTACAGGAACAAGGGCGAAGCCAACCACCCAAGAATGGAATCGTGGAGCGAAAACACTTGACAACCTTCTGGAAGCAGCTTTTCTTGCCACCGGGCCTTTCTCCATCAATTAGGAATCTGATGTCGTCACTAAACACATTCCTTAAATTGTAGCCATTTTTTGAGTGTTTATTTTTTGGTGTCTAATTCCGCATATATATCTCACCATTGCTCTTGATTTTCTTGACTGTATATCTCTTAAATATCAACATATACACGTGTGATTTAGTTTACGAAGATTTTTCAATGCCGAGAACCTCGATCAGAGAATAAAAAAGGCATAAGGTTTACAATGGTGTAAAACTAAAATGGGATATACCGGGCAAGGATTCCAGTTATAGGAACAAGGGACAAACCAACCACCCAAGACTGGAATCGTCGAGCGAAAACACTTGACAACCTCCTGGAAGCTGCTTTTCTTGCCACCAAATATTTCTCCATCAATTAGGAATCTAATGCCGTCACTAAACACATTCCTTAAATTGTAGCCATTTTTTGAGTGTTTATTTTTTGTGTCTAATCCGCATATATATCACCATTGCTCTTGATTTTCTTGACTGTATATCTCTTAAATGTCATCATATACACGTGTGATTTAGTTTACGAAGATTTTTCAATGACGAGAACCTCGATCAGAGAGGAAAAAAGGCGTAAGGTTCACAATGGTTTAAAACTAAAATGGGATATACCGGGATAAGATTCGAGTTACAGGAACAAGGGCCAAACCAACCACCCAAGAATGGAAACGTCGAGCGAAAACACTTGACAATCTCCTGGAAGCTGTTTTTCTTGCCACCAGACCTTTCTCCATCAATTAGGAATCTGATACCATCACGAAACACATTCCTTAAATTATTGCCATTTTTTGAGTGTTTATTTTTTGGTGTCTAATCCGCATATATATCACCATTGCTCTTGATTTTCTTGACTGCATATCTCTTAAATGTCATCATATACACGTGTGATTTAGTTTACGGAGATTTTTCAATGACGAGAACCTCGATCAGAGAGTAAAAAAGGCGTAAGGTTCACAATGGTTTAAAACTAAAATGGGATATACCGGGCTAAGATTCGAGTTACAGGAACAAGGGCCAAACCAACCACCCAAGGATGGAAACGTCGAGCGAAAACACTTGATAATCTCCTGGAAGCAGCTTTTATTGCCACCAGACCTTTCTCCATCAATTAGGAATCTGATACCATCACGAAAGACACTTGTGTTTCTTGACTGTATATCTCTTAAATGTCATCATATACACTTGTGATTTAGTTTACGAAGATTTTTCAATGCCGAGAACCTCGATCAGAGAGTAAAAAAGGCGTAAGGTTCACAATGGTGTAAAACTAAAATGGGATATACCGGGCTAGGATTCGAGTGACAGGAACAAGGGCGAAACCAACCACCTAAGAATGGAATCATGGAGCGAAAACACTTGACAACCTCCTGGAAGCAGCTTTTCTTGCCACCGGACCTTACTCCATCAATTAGGAATCTGATGTCGTCACTAAACACATTCCTTAAATTGTAGCCATTTTTTGAGTGTTTATTTTTTGGTGTCTAATTCCGCATATATATCACCATTTCTCATGATTTTCTTGACTGTATATCTCTTTAATGTCAACATATACACGTGTGATTTAGTTTACGAAGATTTTTCAATGCCGAGAACCTCGATGAAAGAATAAAAAAGGGGTAAGGTTTACAATGGTGTAAAACTAAAAAGGGATATACCGGGCAAGGATTCGAGTTATACGAACAAAGGACAAACCAACCACCCAAGATTGGAATCGTCGAGCGAAAACACTTGACAACCTCCTGGAAGCTGCTTTTCTTGCCACCAAATCTTTCTCCATCAATTAGGAATCTAATGCCGTCACAAAACACATTCCTTAAATTGTAGCCATTTTTTGAGTGTTTATTTTTTGGTGTCTAATCCGCATATATATCACCATTGCTCTTGATTTTCTTGAATGTATATCTCTTAAAGGTCAACATATACACGTGTGATTTAGTTTACGAAGATTTTTCAATGCCGAGAACCTCGAACAGAGAGTAAAAAAGGCGTAAGGTTCACAATTGTGTAAAACTAAAATGGGATATACCGGGCTAGCATTCGAGTTACAGGAACAAGGGCGAAACCAACCACCCAAGAATGGAATCGTAGAGTGAAAACACTTGACAACCTCGTGGAAGCAGCTTTTGTTGCCACCTGACCTTTCTCCATCAATTAGGAATCTGATGTCGTCACTAAACACATTCCTTAAATTGTAGCCATTTTTTGAGTGTTTATTTTTTGGTGTCTAATTCCGCATATATATCACCATTGCTCTTAATTTTCTTGACTGTATATCTCTTAAATGTCAACATATACACTTGTGATTTTGTTTATGAAGATTTTTCAATGCCGAGAACCTCGATCAGAGAATAAAAAAAGGCGTAAGGTTTACAATGGTGTAAAACTAAAATGGGATATACCGGGTAAGGATTCGAGTTATAGGAATAAGGGACAAACCAACCACCCAAGATTGGAATCATCGAGCGAAAACACTTGACAACCTCCTGGAAGCTGCTTTTCTTGCCACCAAATCTTTCTCCATCAATTAGGAATCTAATGCCGTCACTGAACACATTCCTTAAATTGTATCAATTTTTTGAGTGTTTATTTTTTGGTGTCTAATCTGCATATATATCACCATTGCTCTTGATTTTCTTGACTGTATATCTCTTAAATGTCAACATATACATGTTTGATATTGTTTACGAAGATTTTTCAATGCCGAGAACCTCGATCAGAGAGTAAAAAAGGCGTAAGGTTCACAATGGTGTAAAACTAAAATGTGATATAACGGGCTAGGATTCGAGTTACAGGAACAAGGGCCAAACCAACCACCCAAGAATGGAATCATCGAGGGAAAACACTTGAAAACCTCCTGGAAACGGCCTTTCTTGCAAGCAGACCTTTCTCTATCAAATACGAATCTAATGCCGTCACTAAACACATTCCTTAAATTGTAGGCATTTTTTGAGTGTTTAATTTTTGGTGTTTAATCCGCATATATATCACCATTGTTCTTGATTTTCTTAACTGTATATCTCTTAAATGTCAACATATACACGTATGATTTATTTTACGAAGATTTTTCAATGCCGAGAACCTCGATTACAGAGTAAAAAGGCGTAAGGTTCATAATGGTGTAAAACTAAAATGGGATATACCGGGCTAGGATTCGAGTTACAGGAACAAGGGCCAAACCAACCACCCAAGAATGGAATCGTCGAGCGAAAACACTTGACAACCTCCTGGAAGCAGCTTTTCTTACCACCAGACCTTTCAGCATCAATTAGGAATCTGATGCCGTCACGAAACACATTCCTTAAATTGTAGCCATTTTTTTAGTGTTTATGTTTTTGTGTCTAATCCGCTAATATATCACCATTGCTCTTGATTTTCTTGACTATATATCTCTTAAATGTCAACATATACACGTGTGATTAGTTTACGAAGATTTTTCAATGCTGATAACCTCGATCAGAGAGTAAAAAAGGCGTAAGGTTCACAATTGTGTAAAACTAAAATGGGATATACTAGACTAGGATTCGAGTTACAGGAACAAGGGCCAAACCAACCACCCAATAATGGAACCGTCGAGCGAAAACACTTAACAATCTCCTGAAAGCAGCTTTTCTTGCCACCAGACCTTTCTCCATTAAGTAGGAATCTGATGCCGTCACGAAACACATTCCTTAAATTGTAGCTATTTTTTTAGTGTGTATTTTTTGTTGTCTAATCCGCATATATATCACCATTGCTCTTGAGTTTCTTGTCTGTATGTCTCTTAAATGTCACATATACACGTGTGATTTAGTTTACAAAGATTTTTGAATGCCTAGAACCTCGATCAGAGAGTAAAAAAGGCGTAAGGTTCACAATGGTGTAAAACTAAAATAGGACATACCGGGCTAGGATTCGAGTTACAGGAACAAGGGCGAAACCAACCACCCAAGAATGGAATCGTGGAGCGAAAACACTTGACAACCTCCTGGAAGCAGCATTTCTTGCCACCGGACCTTTCTCCATCAATTAGGAATCTGATGTCGTCACTAAACACATTCCTTAAATTGTAGTCATTTTTTGAGTGTTTATTTTTTGGTGTCTAATCTGCATATATATCACCATTGCTCTTGATTTTCTTGACTGTATATCTTTTAAATGTCAACATATACACGTGTGATTTAGTTTACGAAAAATTTTCAATGCCGAGAAACTCGATCAGAGAGTAAAAAAGGCATAAGGTTCACAATGGTGCAAAACTAAAATGGGATATACCGGGCTAGGATTCGAGTTTCAGGAACAAGGACCAAACCAACCACTCAAGATTGGAATCAACGAGTGAAAACACTTGACAACCTCCTGGAAGCGGCTTTTCTTGCCACCAGACCTTTCTCCATCAAATACGAATCTGATGCCGTCACTAAACACATTCCTTAAATTGTAGGCATTTTTTGAGTGTTTAATTTTTGGTGTCTAATCCGCATATATATCACCATTGCTCTTGATTTTCTTGACTGTATATCTCTTAAATGTCAACATATACACGTATGATTTATTTTACGAAGATTTTTCAATGCCGAGAACCTCGATTAGAGAGTAAAAAATGTGTAAGGTTCACAATGGTGTAAAACTAAAATGGGATATACCGGGCTAGGATTCGAGTTACAGGAACAAGGACCAAACCAACCACTCAAGAATGGAATCATCGAGTTAAAACACTTGACAACCTCCTGGAAGCGGCTTTTCTTGCCACCAGACCTTTCTCCATCAAATACGAATCTGATGCCTTCACTAAACACATTCCTTAAATTGTAGGCATTTTTTGAGTGTTTAATTTTTGGTGTCTAAAACGCATATATATCACCATTGTTCTTGATTTTCTTGATTGTATATCTCTTAAATGTCAACATATACACGTATGATTTATTTTACGAAGATTTTTCAATGCCGAGAACCTCGATTAGAGAGTAAAAAATACGTAAGGTTCACAATGGTGTAAAACTAAAATGGGATATACCGGGCTAGAATTCGAGTTACCGGAACAAGGGCCAAACCAACCACCCAAGAATGGAATCGTCGAGCGAAAACACTTGACAAACTCCTAGAAGCAGCTTTTCTTGCCACCAAACCTTTCACCATCAATTAGGAATTTGATGCCGTCACGAAACACATTCCTTAAATTGTAGCCATTTTTTTAGTGTTTATTTTTTTGTGTCTAATCCGCTTATATATCACCATTGCTCTTGATTTTCTTGAATATATATCTCTTAAATGTCAACATATACACGTGTGATTAGTTTACGAAGATTTTTCAATGCCGAGAACCTCGATCAGAGCGTAAAAAAGGCGTAAGTTTCACAATGGTTTAAAACTAAAATGGGATATACCAGACTACGATTCGAGGTACAGGAACAAGGGCCAAACCAACCACCCAAGAATGGAATCGTCGAGCGAAAACACTTGACAACCTCCTGGAAGCGGTTTTTCTTCCCACGAGACCTTTCTCCATTAATTAGGAATCTGATGTCGTCACTAAACACATTCTTTAATGTATATCTCCCACCAGACCTTTTGCGTGTTTATTTTTTGGTGTCTAATCCGCATATATATCATCATTGCTCTTGATTTTCTTTTGTGTATATCTCTTAAATGTCAACATATACACGTGTGATTTAGTTTACGAATATTTTTCAATGCCGAGAACCTCGATCAGAGAGTAAAGAAGGCGTAAGGTTCACAATGTTGTAAAACTAAAATGGGATATACCGGGCTAGGATTCGAGTTACAGGAACAAGGGCCAAACCAACCACCCAAGAATGGAATCGTCTAGTAAAAACACGTGACAACCTCCTGGAAGCAGCTTTTCTTACCACCAGACCTTTCACCATCAATTAGGAATCAGATGCCGTCACGGAACACATTCCTTAAATTATAGCTATTTTTTAGTGTCTAATTTTTGGTGTCTAATCCGCATATATATCACCATTGCTCTTGATTTTCTTTATTGTATATCTCTTAAATGTCAACATATACACGTGTGATTTTGTTTACGAAGGTTTTTCAATGCCGAGAACCTCGACCAGAGAGTAAAAAATGCGTAAGGTTCACAATGGTGTAAAACTAAAGTGGGATATAACGGGCTAGGATTCGAGTTACAGGAACAAGGGCCAAACCAACCACCCAAGAATGGAATCGTCGAGCGAAAACACTTTATAACCACCTGGAAGCAGCTTTTCTTGCCCCCAGACGTTTCTCCATCAATTAGGAATCTTATGCCGTCACGTAACACATTCCTAAAATTGTAGCCATTTTTAAGTGTTTATTTTTTGTGTCTAATCCGCATATATATCACCGTTGCTCTTGATTTTATTAACTGTATATCTCTTAAATGTCAACATATACACGTGTAATTTAGTTTACGAAGACTTTTCAATGCCGAGTGTGACACCCCAGGAAAATCAGGAAAATAACGCAACATAACTAGCTTCCTCAATAACCACGCGCTAAATTTCCGGACGAAATTCTCTTAACAGGGGGAGAATGTGACAACCCTCAAAATCCCATGTATTCCGTACAGTTTATTAATAATAATTAATGTGCTTGACGACTGTGTGGAATTACTTAACTGCTTTCTGATATCTGTGTTATGCTTACACGTATTTGTTAATATACTAATAGTGTACAGAAAGGTCACTAAATAGTCCGTTATATTTTCCTAAGTGTTAGAAAGTAAAAACGTCACAAAATATATATACAAGACGCTTTACTGATTAATTAAGCATTTTAACGGAACAACACCGAACCGAACAACCGGACTTAACCCGGGATATAAAAATATTGACAACAACATTATTTTTTTTTTCTGAGCCAGTTAGGGTCCCGAATACCCTAACACCCGTCACAAGATACTACATGCTAGTAACTAGTTAACACCTAATTAACATAACTAGATTACTCTAACTACTTAGTTCAAAATGAACCAAACCCCCCCATGGTAACCGATCGTTCACCACCAAAGTGACACACTTTTGAATTGTTTAATTCCTTGGCTAAATATCTAGAGGACACATTAACTTATGGTTAAAAGGATTATTTGGTTTATAAATAACACTCAAGATCACATCACATATTCATTTTCACCATAACAAAAATTCCCTATCTATCCTTCCCTTTTCCTTGACCTACTGCCGAGAGCATTCACTTCCATCCATCCATTTTTCAATTTCCTTCAAGTAAGTCCAAGTACATACAAGTGTGAGGGATCACGCATAAGGGAGCTCGGTGCACTCGGGAACACAAGGACCCCTGTACGTTGCTATTAACCACTCGTTTTTCGTCTATTTTCTTCCCTAGCCTCGAGCTAGTAGTAAGTGACTCTAAACATCTTCTTGATCTATTCTAAAGTGGTTAATAAGAGTTTCGTCGGTTGAAAATCACTAACATATAAGATCACCAACTAAAAGTCTACTAAAGTGATGAACAAGGTGGTTAATGGATTAATATTAGTGTAAATCATGTAGATCTTGTGTGATTATGATTATTGGTTGATTATCTGATGTTTTGCTGATTAATATTAATATGTGATGTTGTTGTGGTCACTAAACATGATTAACGGAATCAATCGAACACAAGTTAGTAAGTTAGAAAGTGAAAACAGAATCTGTCCCGGTTTTAGAGCCAACTTCAGTTGGCTGTAAACAGGTCATAAACTCTACGAAAAACTGATATTTCAAGTCTAAAACATGTTATTATGAAATACGGTTCTAATGGCACTGGAATCGTAATTTTTGGACTTCATTTACTATTTTTAAAGCGTCATTTCGTAACAGCAGCTAGAGCTGCATTTTTCTGCTGAAAATATGAGTTTTGTTTTTTGTCATAACATGGGTTCTGTGAAGAGTTGGATCCTGAAACTTGTACGGTAGATGACCACCGATGTATTTGTAATTACCCCACTGGAATTTCGTAAATCGGACGCTCGATGAATTTTTAATAAATTATCCCGTGGACTGTGGTCAGAAAAATACAAATCTGAGTTCAGTCCGGAAAATGAATTTTTATAAAATATTGGTAAGGAACCAGACCCCGATATTTTTACACAATAAAATTTGGAACGTTTAAGACATTCGGTAAAAATTTGGCAATTTTTGGAATAAGTGAGCTATTTTATTAAAATGTCCGAAAACAGCCCGGTTTTGAATATTAATGCTGAAATGACATAAGTTGTGATTTGCATGTCAGAATGTTGGGTAGCTTATCTATGAATGATATACCATGTTATATGTGTTATGTGCATTATCGTATGTTCGTTTATGGGTGGGGAATGGATGGGAAACTTATATGGGCATAAACTGTTAAAGTGATGCATGTTATGTGATAGATACGTGTAGGAACTTTGTGCTCTATTTGTAAGCCACTAAATGACTAACTGGTAAATCATACTAGGACGTGATTGACCGACCTTGACTGTTAGCTATATTTGAGAATCTAACCGAGCAAACCGAGGTGAGTTCACACTTTTCTACAAAGCATGGTTATTCCCGGTGGGAATGGGAATGGGTTCAGGAATAGGGATTCCTCGTCCTTTGAGACGTGTTCAGGAATGTAAATTCCTCGTCCTGTTGGGACGTGTTAGACTTAGTGGACTAGAACTCTATCAGCGAAGTCCCTCCCTTTTTATATCGACTTAATCGCCGAGGCTATGGCGAGCGGGTCATTAGTTAATAGCGCTATTAGGTTTAACAAACCTCACACCGTGCCAGTTGGACGGGTGTGTACTAATGGACTATGGCACGTCGGTGGTGATAGAACACCGACGCTAGGGCACAATTGATTTTTGTTAGTAGTCGATATGATAAACGAGTCTGGTAGTTTAAAATACCGGGGTAGCTCCCCACGGCCAAAGTGCCGGGATGGATAGCCAGGGAAGGTGGACATGGGATGGTTAACTAATAAACGTTTTCGAACTATGGGGTAACCCCCACGGCTGGATAGCCGAATGAGATTAAATATGTTTTTGGAAACAACTCTAAAATGGACAACCAACCGTGAACTCACTCAACTTTGTTGTTGACTCGTTATTACATGCTTTGCAGGTCATTTGATGCTATGGAGCTTGCATATGGAGGTGGTCGTTGTGGGATGCGAACTGATATGTCCCTTACTTAATGAATAAACTTTATAAACTTATTTAACCAACGTTTTGGACTTTAAACTTATGAACTATGGACTTATGTTTTGAACTTATGTTTTATGCTTCCGCTGTTAACCTAAAATCGGTTTACTTCCTTTTGGTCACCAATCGTATTGTGTTTGGTTTTATTTACTTAATTATGTTGTTCAATATGATTGGTGGCTCGATCCTGGTCACGTCACGCCTCCAAGCTGTGGTACTCCGCATGGTGGATTTTGGGGGTGTGACAGATTGGTATCAGAGCCATTGGTTATAGTGAACTTGGTTTTTTAAAGGGAAAAGTTTTTGATAAAACCAGACTATAACCAGTACAGTGCTCAACGATCCACAAGGACGCTTCGCTCCACGTGCAAGACTCGACACCATAAGTGGTATGATTTATGTTATATTGTCGGTTAGATAGTTCTCATTGTGCATTAGATAAAGTGCTAATTGCTATTTGAACCTTGTGTGCTTACTCTCTATTGTCGTCCCACACTTACACGCTTTCGCGACACCTTTCTCACTTATGTTGCTCCATTATGAAGATCATGAGCGGACGCGGAGGACGTATCAACCTCACTCAAGCCCAGTTGATGGCTTTGATCAACGAACGAGTCGCTGAGGCACTCGCAGCTAACCCTGCAGGAGGTTAACACGCTCGACCTCCTGTGTGCACGTTCAAGACGTTCATGGACTGCCGACCTACTACCTTCAGTGGCACAGAAGGAGCGGTAGGCCTTCTACACTGGTTTGAGAAGCTTGAGTCTGTCTTCGAGATGTGCGAATGCCCCGAAGACCATAGGGTGAAATATGCTACCGGAACACTTGAAGGGGTAGCGCTCACATGGTGGAACGCTCAGGTTCAGCTGCTGGGGTTGGTTGCTGCTAATGTCACCCCATGGAACGGTTTCAAGGAACTGATCAAAGAGGAATACTGTAGTCGGGATGACATCCACAAACTGGAGGTGGAATTTTTCAATCTGAAGATGACGGGGTCTGAGATTGAGGCGTATACCAAGAGGTCGAATGAACTGGCCATCCTGTGCCCTACTATGGTGGACCCTCCCATCAAACGTATTGAGCTTTACCTCAAGGGCCTTGTACCCGAGATTCAGAGTCACGTGACTACGGCTAACCTGGGTACCATTCAGCAAATTATCAAGTTGGCTCATCGTCTCACCGACCAGGCGGTGGAGCAAAACAGGCTACCCAAACGTATCAGTGCCACAACTACTTCTGATGCACGTACCGACAACAAGCGAAAATGGGATGGGAAGTTAGGCAAAGGTTCTACTTCAGCTCAGTCCCAGCAGCGAAAGACAGATGAGTACAGGAGCCCCAGTCAGCAGTCTTCTGGGAATCAAGGTCAGGGTGGATACAAGGGAAATCACCCCAAATGTAATCGCTGTAACTTGCACCACATTGGGCCATGTGGTAAAGGCAACTGTCATCGATGCAACAAGCCTGGTCACATGGCAAGGGATTGCAGGAGTCAGCATCCGGCGAATCAGAACCGGCAGCAACAGCAAGCCCCACCCAATCAACGCCAGCAGCGGCAACAACAAGGTAACAACAAAGGGTGCTTTCAATGTGGTGCTGAGGGCCATTTCAAGAAAGACTGCCCCCAGCTAAATCAGAACCAGAACAACAACAATCAGGGGAATGGAAACAGCAATGGGGGAAACAACAATGGAAATGGGGCAAGAGGTCGTGCTTTCGTGATTGGTCAGGATGACGCAAGGAACGATCCCAACGTTGTGATGGGTAAGTTTCTTCTGGACGACTTCTTTGTTACTGTTTTATTCGATTCAGGTGCCGATACTAGTTATGTGTCCGTAAAAGTTAGCCAAATGCTTAAGCGCACTCCAACACTCCTGAACACCAAACACACGGTAGAACTAGCTAACGGTAAAAGTCTTGAAGCCACACACATAGTTAAAGGTTGTAACCTCGTCTTAGCTGGTCAGACTTTCTCTATCGATCTTATTCCTCTCACACTGGGTAGTTTCGACGTCGTTATTGGGATGGATTGGCTATCTCATCATCAAGCAGAGATTGTTTGCAGGGAGAAAATCGTCCGCATTCCTCGTTCTGGTGAAGAACCCCTCATGATTCGTGGCGACAAGAGTGGTGCTATCGAAGGCATCATCTTTTTCCTTAAGGCCTAGAAGTGTTTGCGAAAGGGCCTCACTGCCATTTTAGCACTCGTTACTGACACATCAACGGAAGAGAAGAGAATTGAAGACATCCCTATTGTGCGCGATTTTCCCAAGGTATTTCCTGAGGAATTACCTGGTCTTCCGCCTCATCGCCAAGTCGAGTTTCAAATCGAGGTAGCTCCTGGAGCAGCGCCAGTAGCTCGAGCACCATATCGTCTAGCTCCATCAGAACTTGAAGAACTGTCCACACAACTACAAGAACTCTTGGAAAAGGGTTTCATACGTCCTAGCTCTTCGCCCTGGGGAGCTCCAGTACTATTCGTGAAGAAGAAAGACGGTACCTTTAGGATGTGTATTGACTATCGCGAGCTTAACAAGGTGACTGTGAAGAATCGTTATCCTCTTCCACGTTTTGACGACTTGTTCGACCAGTTGCAAGGGTCGAGCTATTACTCTAAGATTGATTTGAGATCGGGATACCATCAGCTGAGGGTCCGAGATGAGGACGTCTCCAAAACAGCATTCAGAACTCGCTACGGCCATTACGAGTTTCTGGTTATGCCATTCGGGCTGATGAATGCACCAGCGGTTTTCATGGATCTCATGAACCGAGTGTGCAAACCATACCTGGATAAGTTCGTTATTTTTTTCATCGAAGACATCCTGATCTATTCTAAGAGTCAGGAGGAACACGAGCAGCATCTACGACTTATGCTGGAACTTCTTCGAAAAGAGTAGTTGTATGCCAAGTTTTTGAAATGTGACTTCTGGCTTCGCGAAGTCCACTTTCTAGGCCATGTGGTAAACAAGGATGGGATTCATGTGGATCCATCTAAGGTTGAATCGATCAAGAACTAGCCTGCACCCCGCACACCAACAGAAATCCGCCAATTCTTGGGTTTGGCCGGATATTACAGAAGGTTTATAAAAGATTTCTCCAAGATTGCGCAACCTCTCACTTCACTGACTCAGAAGGGTGTCATCTATCGTTGGGGTGATGCAAAGGAGTCCGCATTTCAACACTTAAAAGATAGACTTTGTAGCGCGCCGATCCTCTCATTGCCTGAAGGCACGGAAGATTTTGTGGTTTATTACGACACTTCCATCCAAGGACTTGGTTGCGTGTTGATGCAACGTGACAAGGTCATTACCTACGGATCATGCCAACTTAAGGTTTACGAAAGGAACTACACTACGCATGATCTGGAGCTGGGAGCAGTTGTTTTCGCGCTTAAGATATGGAAACATTACCTGTACGGTACCAAGTGCACCATTTACACCGATCACAGGAGTCTCGAGCATATCTTCATGCAAAAGGAGTTAAACATGCATCAACGCCGATGGGTTGAGCTTTTGAACGATTATGAATGCGCTATCAAGTATCATCCGGGCAAGGCCAATGTTGTGGCCGACGCCCTCAGTCGAAAGGATACTATACCTAAGCATGTACGTGCTTTACAGCTTACCATCCAATCTAACCTTCCCGCTCAGATTCGCGATGCTCAGGTTGAAGCATTGAAAGTAGAAAACATCAGGGCTGAGTCCCTACGAGGATCGAGGCAGCGGCTAGAACGAAAGGAAGACGGCGCTTACTATGTAACAGGGCGCATCTGGGTCCCACTGTATGGAGACCTACACGAGCTTGTGATGGACGAAGCGCACAAGTCTCGTTATTCGGTACATCCTGGTTCGGATAAAATGTACCACGACCTCAAGACTACGTATTGGTGGCCTGGCATGAAAGCCCACATAGCAGCCAACGTCAGTAAGTGCTTGACTTGTGCGAGAGTCAAGACTGAATATCAGAAACCATCAGGCCTACTTCAACAACCGGAGATCCCGAAATGGAAATGGGAGCAAATTTCCATGGATTTCGTTACTGGTCTGCCTAGATCTCAACGCGGAAATGATACCATTTGGGTGATCGTGGATCGATTGACTAAGTCTGCACAGTTCTTGGCCATCAAAGAAATGGATAAGTTTTCTACTTTAGCAGACATCTATCTAAAGGAAGTAGTATCAAGGCATGGAGTGCCAACCTCCATCATTTCTGATCGTGACGCGCGTTTTACTTCTGAACTGTGGCAGGCAATGCACAAGTCTTTTGGCTCACGTTTAGATATGAGCACCGCTTATCACCCGCAGATGGATGGGCAATCTGAACGCACCATCCAAACCCTTGAAGACATGCTTAGG
The DNA here is from genome assembly GCA_030545235.1 of Helianthus tuberosus. NCBI lineage: Eukaryota > Viridiplantae > Streptophyta > Magnoliopsida > Asterales > Asteraceae > Helianthus > Helianthus tuberosus. Next base: position 5,039 of record JARYGA010011888.1, on the reverse strand, counting down.
GCATGCGTAATCGATTTTGGTAATGGCTGGGAAAAGCGCCTCCCGCTAGTGGAGTTCTCATATAACAACAGCTACCACACCAGCATTCAGGCCACTCCGTTCGAGGCATTGTACGGACGCAAATGCCGATCACCTATCTGTTGGGCAGAAGTTGGTGACAGTCAAATCACTGGCCCAGAACTCGTAGTAGATACAATAGAAAGGATTGCTCAGATACGACTGGGAATGGCAGCAGCTCGTGACCATCAGAAAAGCTATGCTGATAAGGGAAGAAAACCACTCGAGCTCCAGGTTGGGGATCGAGTGCTACTCAAAGTCTCACCTTGGAAAGGTGTAGTCCGCTTTGGCAAACGAGGCAAACTCAACCCACGATATGTCGGACCATTCGAAGTCACCGAGAAAATTGGCAAAGTCGCCTACAGGTTGGATCTACCTGAAGAACTCAGCGGAGTTCACAATGTTTTCCATGTGTCGAATCTGAAGAAGTGTCTGTCAGATGAGACCCTCATAGTTCCTCTCAAGGAACTCACAATCGACGACCAGCTGCGATTCGTCGAGGAACCAGTAGAGATTACGGATCAAGATGTTAAGATCCTCAAGCATACCAGGATACCTCTGGTCCGAGTTCGTTGGAATGCTCGTCGTGGCCCAGAGTAAACTCAAGTACCCCCAGCTGTTTAAGAAAAACGCAACCACTACTGAGGCTGAAGCTACTGCAGAATTTCGGGACGAAATTCCAAATCAACGGGGGGATGATATGACACCCCAGGAAAACAACGCAACATAACTAGCTTCCTCAGTAACCACGCGCTAAATTTCGGGATGAAATTCTCTTAACAGGGGGACAATGTGACAACCCTCAAAATCCCATGTATTCCGTACAGTTTATTAATAATAATTAATGTGCTTGACGACTGTGTGGAATTACTTAACTGCTTTCTGATATCTGTGTTATGCTTACACGTATTTGTTAATATACTAATAGTGTACAGAAAGGTCACTAAATAGTCCGTTATATTTTCCTAAGTGTAAGAAAGTAAAAACGTCACAAAATATATATATATATATATATATAAGACGCTTTACGGATTAATTAAGCAGTTTAACGGAACAACACCGAACCGAACAACCGGACTTAACCCGGGATATAAAAATATTGACAACAACATTTTTTTTTCTGAGCCAGTTAGGGTCCCCGAATACCCTAACACCCGTCACAAGATACTACATGATAGTAACTAGTTAACACCTAATTAACATAACTAGATTACTCTAACTATTTAGTTCAAAATGAACCAAACCCCCCCATGGTAACCGATCGGTCACCACCAAAGTGACACACTTTTGATTGTTTAATTACTTTGCTAAATATCTAGAGGACACATTAACTTATGGTTAAAAGGATTATTTGGTTTATAAATAACACTCAAGATCACATCACATATTCATTTTCACCATAACAAAAATTCCCTATCTCTCCTTCCCTTTTCCTTCACCTACTGCCGAGAGCATTCACTTCCATCCATCCATTTTTCAAGTTCCTTCAAGTAAGTCCAAGTACATACAAGTGTGAGGGATCACGCATAAGGGAGCTCGGTGCACTCGGGAACACAAGGACCCCTCTACGTTGCTATTAACCACTCGTTTTTCGTCTATTTTCTTCCCTAGCCTCGAGCTAGTAGTAAGTGACTCTAAACATCTTCTTGATCTATTCTAAAGTGGTTAATAAGAGTTTCTTCGGTCGAAAATCACTAACATATAAGATCACCAACTAAAAGTCTACTAAAGTGATGAACAAGGTGGTTAATGGATGAATATTAGTGTAAATCATGTAGATCTTGTGTGATTATGATTATTGGTTGATTATCTGATGTTTTGCTGATTAATATTAAAATGTGATGTTGTTGTGGTCAATAAACATGATTAACGGAATCAATCGAACACAAGTTAGTAAGTTAGAAAGTGAAAACAGAATCTGTCCCGGTTTTATAGCCAAATTCAGTTGGCTGTAAACAGGTCATAAACTCTATGAAAAACTGATATTTCGAGTCTAAAACATGTTATTATGAAATACGGTTCTAATGGCACCGGAATCGTAATTTTTGGACTTCGTTTACTATTTTTAAAGCGTCATTTCGTAACAGCAGATAGAGCTGCATTTTTCTGCTGAAAATATGAGTTTTGTTTTCTGTCATAACATGGGTTCTGTGTAGAGTTGGATCCTGAAACTTGTACGGTAGATGACCACCGATGTATTTGTAATTACCCCACTGTAATTTCGTAAATTGGACGCTCGATGAATTTTTAATAAATTATCCCGTGGACTGCGGTCAGAAAAATATAAATCTGAGTTCAGTCCGGAAAATGAATTTTTATAAAATATTGGTAATGAACCGGACCCCGATATTTTTACACAATAATATTTGGAATGTTTAAGACATTCTGTAAAAATTTGGGAATTTTTGGAATAAGTGAGCTATTTTATTAAAATGTTCGAAAACAGCCCGGTTTTGAATATTAATGCTGAAATGACATAAGTTGTGATTTGCATGTCAGAATGTCTGGTAGGTTATCTGTGAATGATATACCATGTTATATGTGTTATGTGCATTATCATATGTTCTTTTATGAGTGGGGAATGGATGGGAAACTTATATGGGCATAAACTGTTAAAGTGATGCATGTTATGTGATAGATACGTGTAGGAACTTTGTGCTCTATTTGTAAGCCACTAAATGACTAACTGGTAAATCATACTAGGACGTGATTGACCGACCTTGACTGTTAGCTATATTTGAGAATCTAACCGAGCAAACCGAGGTGAGTTCACACTTTTCTACAAAGCATGGTTATTCCCGGTGGGAATGGGAATGGGTTCAGGAATAGGGATTCCTCGTCCTTTGAGACGTGTTCAGGAATGTAAATTCCTCGTCCTGTTGGGACGTGTTAGACTTAGTGGACTAGAACTCTATCAGCGAAGTCCCTCCCTTTTTATATCGACTTAATCGCCGAGGCTATGGCGAGCGGGTCATTAGTTAATAGCGCTATTAGGTTTAACAAACCTCACACCGTGCCAGTTGGACGGGTGTGTAGTAATGGACTATGGCACGTCGGTGGTGACAGAACACCGACGCTAGGGCACAATTGATTTTTGTTAGTAGTCGATATGATAAACGAGTCTGGTAGTTTAAAATACTGGGGTAGCTCCCCACGGCCAAAGTGCCGGGATGGATAGCCAGGGAAGGTGGACGTGGGATGGTTAACTAATAAACGTTTTCGAACTATGGGGTAACCCCCACGGCTGGATAGCCGAATGAGATTAAACTATGTTTTTGGAAACAACTCTAAAATGGACAACCAACCATGAACTCACTTAACTTTGCTGTTGACTAGTTATTACATGCTTTGCAGGTAATTAGATGCTATGGAGCTTGCATATGGAGGTGGTCGTTGTGGGATGCGAACTGATATGTCCCGTACTTAATGAATAAACGTTATAAACTTATTTAACCTACGTTTTGGACTTTAAACTTATGTCCCGTACTTAATGAATAAACGTTATAAACTTATTTAACCTAAAATCGGTTTACTTCCTTTTGGTCACCAATCGTATTGTGTTTGGTTTTATTTACTTAATTATGTTGTTCAATATGATTGGTGGCTCGATCCTGGTCACGTCACGCCTCCAAGCGGTGGTACTCTGCATGGTGGATTTTGGGGGTGTGACACCGAGAACCTCGATCAGAGAGTAAAAAAGGTGTAAGGTTCACAATGGTGTAAAACTTAAATGGGATATAACGGGCTAGGATTCGAGTTACAGGAACTAGGGCCAAACCAACCAACCAGGAATCGAATCGTCGAGCGAAAACACTTGACAACCTCTTAGAAGCAGCTTTTCTTGCCACCAGACCTTTCTCCATCAATTAGGAATCTGATGCCGTTACTAAACACATTCCTTAAATTGTAGCTATTTTTTAAGTGTTTAATTTTTGGTGTCTAATCCGCATATATATCACCATTTCTCTTGATTTTCTTGACTGTATATCTCTTAAATGTCAACATATACACGTGTGATTTTGTTTACGAAGATTTTTCAATGCCGAGAACCTCGATCAGAGAGTAAAAATGCGTAAGGATCACGGTGGTGTAAAACTAAAGTGGGATATACCAGGCTAGGATTCGAGTTACAGGAATAAGGGCCAAACCAACAACCCAAGAATGGAATCGTTGAGCGAAAACACTTGATAACCTCCTGGAAGCAGCTTTTCTTGCCCCCAGACCTTTCTCCATCAATTAGGAATCTGATGTCGTCACATAACACATTCCTTAAATTGTAGCTATTTTTTTAGTGTTTAATTTTTGGTGTCTAATCCGCATATATATATCACCATTGCTCTTGATTTTCTTGACTGTATATCTCCTAAATGTCAACATATACACGTGTGATTTTGTTTACGAAGATTTTTCAGTGCCGAGAACCTCAATCAGAGAGTAAAAAAGGTGTAAGGTTCACAATGGTGTAAAAATAAAATGGGATATACCGGGCTAGGTTTCGAGTTACATGAACTAGGGCCAAACCAACAACCCGAGAATGGAATCGTCGAGAGAAAACACTTGACAACCTCCTGGAAGCAGCTTTTCTTGCTACCAGACCTTTCTCCATCAATTAGGAATCTGATGCCGTCACGTTACACATTCCTTAAATTGTAGCCATTTTTTGAGTGTTTATTTTTTGTGTCTAATCCGCATATATATCACCATTGCTCTTGATTTTCTTAACTGTATATCTCTTAAATGTCATTATATATACGAGTGATTTTGTTTACGAAGATTTTTCAGTGCAAAGAACCTCGATCAGGGAGTAAAAAATACGTAAGGTTCACAATGGTGTAAAACTAAAGTGGGATATACCGGGCTAGGATTCTGATGCCGTCACGTAACACATTCCTTGATAACCTCCTGGAAGCAGCTTTTCTTGCCCACAGACCATTCTCCATCAATTAGGAATCTGATGCCGTCACGTAACACATTCCTTAAAT